>CANSZD010003280.1:0-287946 GCA_947648045.1 Beta corolliflora | reverse complement strand
TTCATTCAACAACAAAATCTAATAACATATCATGCCAAAGTCACGCGATCGACCACTCTTATCTAATCATAAGCCACATTGGTAGAGTTTATATAATCATGACACTACTTTTGGACATGGCTATACTCTTGCTCACCACATTCTATGTTTTCCATTTTGCCTTTGTAGTCTTATCTGTTTTCAAGAAAATAATGCAATTTTCCAATTCTTGCAAATTCCTTGCAAGTAGTGGTTTCATTCATCAATAGTCAATACACCAACAACGTTCAGACCTCAATATTATAACCTGATGGTAGTCCAAATGTCCACATAGAATTCTTCACATCCATATTCTTTGTTAGATATGCTATGCTTCCTGCAAATTCAAATTATTTATTTTATAATTAAAGCTCTCTATCAATAAATTTTTGATCTCTAACTTATTAAAATTCAAGATCTCCAATCTCAACACTCTAGTATCCTTATTAATGCATGTATGATCTAATGATGTTTCACATGCCCAATTTACTCGTAATTAAAATGGTAAATGACACAACCCGAACCGAAATTACATGTTTCGGTCAAGTGCTTTAACTCGTTTAAGGAATGGCTCGACCCGACACGACCCATTTATTAAACGGGCTGGACTAGGCTGGGAGGGGTGTTCAACCAAGCCACTCACGGACCCGATACGAATTCTGACACGACAGCACCCGCTACCACCTCTAACCGTAATCAATTCTCACTTATCTTATTCTCACTATCAACAATTCCTAGTTATTTCCTTACACTACCTACTTGGATAGGAATATGATCATTCAAGTCATATCTCTTAAGGTATTCTCAATCTCTCATACACTTAAGGTGTTTTTACAAATCGTCCATCTCTGTTTACATATCTTGATCTCACCCATATATTTCCGGAGACATCTTTTCGAAATCCCTAAAACTTCGTACCATATTTAATAATGTTGGTATAATAGCTGCCCCATAAAATTTTCCTTTCAACCTTAAAGGTATGCTATTGGCGCATCAAACTCAGTTGCTTCTCCTTTCGAGCCAGTCTAGACTATATTATTTTGTGCGTGATCAGGTCTTGACTATCTTTATTGGTCTATAGAATTCGAAAGGTACTCAAACTATCACCACAGACGGCTCGATTGCGGATTGACTCCCTCCGATCACTGAAATAGTGAAATTGCACTTCATTTATGCTCCGCTGTATTGGATGTTATTTACCAATCGTATGACAATTAAACTTCTGACATGGAAAACCCACCTTATGTGTATTCTCCTATCGATCATTTAATTAGCGTTGTAATTGACTCCACGATTATGATGCATTCTCGGCACTTTCTTGTTGAATAAGGTACTTTTTTCTCGTCCAAAATCCATAATTTAGGAGTATGTACTGATGCCGATGGATCAAAATTTTCTTTTCTTGGATTTATGCTACTTTTCTCTAGTGGTGTATTAAAATGATGTGGACGATTTAAGCACTTCGTTTCAGGTTTTTAGAATTGGTTAGACTTCTTATAGTCGGGCTAGATCAATGTATTTAAACTTAAAAGTGTCCACTGAAACAACTTACTTCTGTTACTTGTTGTGCTACATATCTTGGCTTACTGCCTTTGGAGGATATTATCGCAAATCTTGTGGATATCATACTTATAAATGTATATTATGTCCGTAATTGATTATTGTTGTGAGAAATGTTAGAGAGAGAGAGTTATAGATGGAAATATATCGTAGAGTGTATTGAATTCGTATTGTGTAAAACTGACTTCTTACATCGACGGTATTTATAAGCAAAATTTCTACGTGTACAATTGTAAATTCAACGAATTTCTAGTGCTGGGAAGAAAACTTTTCCTAACATGCATTAAACGTACGTCAGGACATTCACCTTTGGTAAACAAGGAATTTGGCATTCCACCGTACTCCTCAACACTCCCTTGAATCCACTCGATAACTCATAAGTACGACGTTGTCATTCTACTGAAGAACCTGAGAAACCACCGTGTGAAAAATCCATAACTAGGGAAAGAAAAGTATAACGATTATGTATCCTTATACGCTTAAAATTAACTCGCCTCATTAAAACTTTGTCAAAAAACCCTAAGGGATAAAAACTGATCAAGGAAAAAAGAGTGCAAGAGGCATATAATACTCTTGAATTTAACATACATCACGAAGATGCCGCATTACCAATTTTTCGGACTAATTCTTCAAATTTCTTCACCGGAAGGATTTGGTAAATAAATCGCAAGATTATCACATGATTGGATTGCTTGGATGTTTATCAGTCCCTTAATTCCTTTTGGAGATCAAGATAGCGTAAGCAAAGAAATTCGGTGATAAATGTTTAGTTCTGTCTCCTTTGATGTACCCTTCGGCTTACTTGGGTGATGGATGGGCGTATTGTCTCGAGAGTGATAGTTGGGTTGGCAGTTATGTGCCGATCCCACATTCTTCTTGGATATTCTTGATCATCGACCTAAACCCATACACACTCTCTTCCAGCCTTCATAAAGAGCAATTAATTCTAGCATGATTTCACGATTGGCAGAATCAAAGTCACGTTTCACGGATTTCCAAGATATTGCAAGACTCTCCATAAGTGAATAGATACCCTAATTGAGACTTAGCCTTTGTGGATCTCGATAGGTACCCAAAGATCTAGCACATCCAATGAGTGACGCATTCGGTTTGCCAACCGGTAGAATAATCCAAGATCCTGTGTTCCTCGAAGATAGCGTAGTGCAAGTCTCCGATTCCATTCCAATGTCCTCTTCGCTGGTGCATTGGCGTATCTAGCTAAAAAGTTTAATGGGGTAAAAGCCATGTCGTCGAATATTGTTAGCCAAGTACATTAAGGCACCAATCGCACTTAAATATGGTATTTCAGGACCAAGAATTTCTTCATTTTCTTCTCGTGGTCCGAATGGATCATCTTTCACATTCGAGAACGCACTATCATTGGAGAACTTATTGGGTAAGCTTTGTTCATGAAAAACGCCTTATGATCTTTTCTGATGTATAGTTTGGATTGATGGACAAAAAAATTCCATTTCTCAAATGCCTTATTTGCAAGCCAAGGCAAAATTTTGCCCTCCCGAGATCTTCATCTCAAATTCTTTCATCAAGTACTTTGCAGCTATTTCGAGTTCTCCTGGGAGTTCCAATAATATTCAAATCATCGACATAAATGAGGAATGATGGATAATCCCGATTGGATCATTTTATGAAAACACAAGGACGATTTGATTATTTTGGAATCCTTCTTTCAATAGGAATTCACTAAGGCGATTATACCACATACTTCCAGTTGTTTTAACCCATAGAGAGACTTTTTCAATTTTATTGAAAATATCTCTTTGGGCATGTGATTTTCTCGGTAGTTTTAGTCCATCGTGATCTTCATAAATATCCGGGTTAAGTGACCCATATAAGTATGCAAATACTACATCCATTAACCCTAGTTGCAATCTTTGAAACGATAAGTTTACCGAGTATTTAGTGTAGTTGCATCAACTACTGGAGAATATGTCTCATCATAATCAATTCTCGGCATTTACGTAGAAGCCTTGGGCTACAAGCTTTGCCTTATATCTAGTAACTTCATTCCTTCTCATTTCGTTTTCTCACGAATACCCATTTGTACCTAACTGTTTTACACTTTTTGGTATTAGGGTTATTTGTCCGAATACCTCACGTTTTCAAGTGATTTCACTTCGCTTGAATTGGCTTCTTTCCATTTTGGCCAATTTTTTCGCGGCGACATTCATCTACCGTATTTGGTTCTATATCATTTTCATCGTATGTCATTTCCAACCGCTATGGAGTAAGCAAAGATTTGATTCAAGACAACAACTTTTCGATTCCATTGTTTCTTTGTAGAAACATAATTAATTGAAGTTTCATTGTTGCCTATGGTTTCATGTTCATGTTCTTCGGAACATGCTTATCTTCATTTTGTTTCTCAGCATGAATTTCATCATGCTCCTTTGGAGGATTTATATTAATTTCGTTTCTTGTTTCGCCTTGCTTTTTCATTTTTCTGGGTTTGAGTCTTTAGAACTGGTGGTCTATCACGTTCGACAAGTATTGACTCATCTTCAATGGCTTTATTGTCACTAGGAATTTCAATTGCTGTGGGCATTCTCGGATGCACATGTGACTTTGTTACTTTCTTAACATCGGTGAATGCATCGTGTAATTGGTTTGCAATACTTTGCAAATGAACAATTTTCTTGACTTCTTGTTCACTGAATTTGAATTCTCGGGTCCGTAAAACGACATTGGCGATGCATCCACGTAATTTCTGTTGTATATTTTGTGGGTCCACTTTCTCTCCCCCTAAGGACGGGAATAACGACTCATTGAAATGACAAGCCAAGAAATCGAGCCGTAAATAAATCACCGCTGTGGGCTCTAAATATTTGATAATTGATGGAGTTTCAAATCCAACATATATTCCCATCCTTCTTTGTGGACCCATTTTAGTACGTTGGGGAGGAGCAATAGGTACATGGACAGCGCACCCAAAATTTTCAAATGCGAGACATCCGACTCTCGACTCCGATACTAATTGTAACGGTGAGAATTTATGATAGGCAGTTCGGCCTTAATCTTATTAATGTTGCTGTATGTAATATAGCATGACCCCAAATAGAAGAGGGCAATTTTGATCTCATTATTAATGGTCTTGCAATTAATTGGCAATTCCCTGATTAATGATTCAAAGAAGACCATTTTGTGTATGCATATGAGGCACAAGTGGTGCTCTACAACAACTCCAGAAGAGACATGTAATAATCATTAAAAGTTTGGATGTAATTCCTAATGTTGTCCAATCTTATCCTCTTTTATTGTATGATCTGGGATTGAGTTCTTAATCGAATTATTCGAGCGTAAGTTTGCAAATGCAACATTTCTACTTGACAAAAGGCTCACATGTGACCACGAGTAGATGCATCAATCACTGACCAATGAAATAGTGGAATGGTCCGCATGCGGGTGAATAGGGGGCCCACAAATATCTCCCGTATTCTTTCTAAAAACATTGGAGATTCAAGTGGCAATCTTATTTACGTATGGTCTAATTATCAATTTGCCAAGTGAGCATGCAGAACAATGATAATTCATTTGATCGAGGAATTTTGACATTCTTTATAGAGTGTCCAATTGAATTTTCAATGATTCTATGCATCATTCCTGTGCCAGGATGGCCAAATCGGTCATGCCATAGAGTAAATAATTCTCTATTATCTAACTTCTGGTTAGATATCATATTAATTTCAATTGGACGTATATCTATGCGATATAGTCCCGAGGAAATTGCTGGCAGCTTTTCATAGATGTATTTCTTGCCGCATTTTTCTGTCGTGAGGCATATAAATTCCTCTTGATTCACTGTCATGGTTTCCAAATGGTAACCATTCTGACGTATATCTTTGAATTAAACTTATAAGGTTTCTTCGAGATTTACTCGAATATAATGCGTCACTGATGATCAATTTTGTCCCATTTGGAAATATAATACGTGCTTTCCCAGAGCCTTCAATTAACTTGGATGTCCCAGATATTGTGCTAACATTTGCCTGGAATATTGTAAGTTTTGAAAAATACTCTTTATTTTTCAATATGGTGTGTGTTGTCCCACTGTCGAGGAGACATTGTTCTTTGGATCCAACTTCTAGCAAATCCATATCTTCATAAATAATAAATATGAAGATCAGTATAAGAAAATGCATATTTTATTAATAATCAAAAAGAGGGAATACATATAAATGATTATCGAAGTAATTAAAATAAACTAAGCATATTAATGCATTGCAAAGTTGTTTTCGACTTCAGCATTATCCATAAAAAAACCTGAAACATCAAGGCTGGGCATGGATGTATTAGCTTCATTAACATAATTTGCTTCAACATTTTTCCCTTTGTTCTTTATTGAAGCCTGGTATAGGTCTACCAAATGTTTGGCAGTACGACATGTGCGGCCCCAATGCCCAGTCATGCCACATCTGTGGCAAGTGTCATTTCCTTTATAGGACGACTGCCTCTGATTTCCAGATGATTGTTCCCAATTTTTATCAGAATTTTTAAAATTATTGTTATTTCTTGGGGAAAATCGGCCTCTGCCACGTCCACGCCCTCTGCCACGGTAATTACCACGTCCTCTCCCACGACTGTTGTAATTACCGCGTCCACCTCTATGTATAGCATTTGCTTCGGGTGGATCGAACTTTTTATTGCATTTATTTCATGTGTGGTCAAGACCCCGTAGGTCTAAGATTATGATTCTTCAGAGAAGATCATTATTTTGTTCACCACAAGTAGTATCGATATTAGCTCAGAGTATTTTTGAAAGCTCTGAACCTGTATTGTTCTGCCAATATTATATTAGAGGCGTGGAAAGTGGAGAGCGTTTTTTCTATCATCTGCTCTTCTGTGATGGGATGATCACAATATTTCAACAATGATACAATTCTAAACAACGTTGAATTGTAATCACTGACTGCTTTAAAGTCCTGGAATCTCAAATTGAGCCAGTCAAATTGTGCCTTTGGGAGGAGCACATTTTTGTGATGCCCATATCTTTTACTCGAGCTATCCCATAGTTCTTTGGGATCCTCCACAAGGAGATATTCGCTTTTAAACTTTCATGTAAATGATCCCTCGAGAAGGACTAAGGCTTTTGCCTTTTCTTGTTCGTCGCCTTTTAACCCGATGTAGTTGCATCACCTTGTTGGGTTGTCACACCCTTAATTGTATGTTCCATTCCTTGGGCCTTTAAATTCATTTGGGCGTCCACTGTCCATTCTAAAAACTTTTGCCCAGATAGATCTAGTATGTTAAATTGTCTTTTAACTAGATCTCCCATTTTAACTACAAACATGTAAATATTTAAAATTAGTAAATGATAATAAATCATATATATTATCTCCCCCGATTTATATCATTATAATGATACATAAACAATACAAACAAAAGGAAAAAATACGAAAATAGCGTACAATATAACGAAACAAAAAAAATGCCAAAATGGAAAAAAAAATACAATGAGTGAGAGAAACAAAAAAACTTCCAAAAATGCACTTAAAAGACACAAAAAAGATGCCAAAATTGGAAAAAATACAACGAGGGAGATGAAAAAAAATTGTCTCCTATTTGTGTATGAGGAGATAGATCATGGATGCCATAAGAAGGAGAAAAGAAACCGGCTATATGGAATAAGTATAGCCGTACATCCTAAATTCTCCTCAAAAGAAGAAGAGGAAGGTGGAGGACGGTTGTCGTCGGCGTGGAACATGGTGGTCGGAAGGTTGAGGAAGAAGAAAAAAAAATTTGTGAGTTTAGAGAAAAAAAAATTGGAAGAAGATAAGAGATGTGTGGTGAAAATGGTGCGGGTAATCCGCTTTATGTAGGGTTATCCCTAATCATGAGATTCATCTACGCTTAAAAATATACAATGCAATAAAATTTTAAGATTGGCAAATAGATATTAGAGCATGTTGGTAAAATGACAATATACTATATGTAACTACAAATGCAAAAAAAGAAATAGAAGATTAGAGACAATAATATATAATAGTGTTCGAATGCTTGTTCCTGCATACATATAACATTATTGCACATATAAGAGATAATAATTTTATCACTTTACTAGGCCGTCCATATAGGAGGCAAGTTCAAAAAAAATTAACCCGTCCCATATAGGCGGTTCAAGAGCAAAAGAAATAACATAAAATAAATGTCCTTGCCCTTCCATGAAGGTGGCTTATTATCAAATTATTTATTTTACGGGTTAGTGGCATGGTGACGTTTACTACTAGTCCCTTCCCGTTCATCCCTATCTCTTTTATTACTTGGTGGAGGTTGATTTTCGGTTGGTTGTATAGGAGAGGTTATTATTGGTGTTGGGAACGGGGGTTTGTGGGTTTTCTCCGGGTATGGGTATTTGTACTTGGCCGTTAATGTTACTTGGGTCGGGCTGTCTCCACGGTTCCCTCGTTGGGTTGGTAGTGAATGGCACATTGTTTCGCTCTATCCAAAAGTAAATACCGAGACAAGAGACATTGTGTAAAACAATATTAATCCCGTTACTTTGTTGATCCATGTTTGGATAGTAAATGTTTGGGCTTGGAGAAAAAAATTAGAACTTGAAAAAGAATAGATGTATACCTTTATTTTTTTTTTCGGTAGCAAACTACAGTGCCGATAACGTGTTGTGAGAAAATGTAGAGAGAGAGAGAAGCTATAGATAGAAATATATCGAGAGTGTATTGAATTCGTATTGTGTAAAGCCGATTCTTACATCGACGGTATTTATAAGCAAAATTCTACGTGTACAATTGCAAATTCAACGATTTACCGCGCGGGGAAGAAAACTTTTCCTAACATGCATTAAATGCATGTCGGGACATTCACTTTGGTAAACAATTGGAATTTGGCATTCCACTTGTACTCTCAACAATATCAAAGTTTTCTTAATTTATCTAACACTTGGTAGCCTTTTCTAATCTTCTTAATATAATTTGTTGGCACATTACTGTAGAACAAATAGAATTTAGTTTCTCGCACTTCTACCCATCTACAAGTAGGGGTGTACACCAGTCCAGGAAATGTGGACCGGAATCCGTAAATTATGTGGACCAGGAGTTGAACTAGAAAATTCCGGTCCGGACCAATTTTGGACCTGTTGGATCGTAATACGTATTTTATTTAAAAAAAATCTTTTTTATTTAGATTTAAACATATTTGTAAATTAAATACATTAAAATTTAATTAATCTAACAACAATGATCCTAAAGGCAATAAAGAGTAGGTTTTTAGCTTTTTAATTTTTTTAACCTTTAAACTATTCTTTTTTTTTACTAAAAAACAGAAATTATAGTCTGACCGAGTGAACCCGGAACTTTCCGGGTTTGGACGGGACAACCGTGATTTTACGTGGATCGATGATCGGACCGGAATCTTCGGTTTGTTTCGGTCCAATCCGTTCCAAATTCGGTCTGCGTGAATTGGCTTTGAGAGCATTCCGCCAATTTTTTGGCGACTTTCACTTTCAACCCGATTCACCGTGTTGTGAAGATGCAATTAACGAAGCAAAACTTAATGAACAATTGACACAAGAAATTAGCGTGGTTCACTAACGATGTGTTAGATACGTCTACAAGCGAGGGCGGAGCTAGTTTGGGTCACGTGGGGTCACGTGACCCGGGAATTAAAAAAAATTAAGGATTTTTCGTAAAAAAAAAATTATATCGACAAATCACACTCGTCTAACGTTCGAGCGTTATTAAATGAGGAATGGGTTCCACCGTTCCAGGGGCCTTCCTGCGCCTTTATTCTTGTCGGTGAGTTCTCGCCACTTTTGTTTGGCCCACTTGCATATGTAGACTTTCTCTATTTTTTTTACTGGAATTTTTATTTCTTTCTCCTCCTTCAACGTTCAATTTATCACTTTCTCCCTCCTTCTTTCCTTTTCCCAATACACCTATCTCAATTCTCACGGACTCAAGCTACAAATTTTTTTTAATTGCCCACTTTGCTTCGGCCTTCACGACCACCGCAAGCCACCCTTGCCTGAGTCGCCGACGCACGCCGACCAGTCCGCGCGCGCACGCCCGCACCGCTCCCGAGCCCGACCATCGGCTATCAGGTAATTCTCTTACATTATCTCCTAATTCCTAAATTGTATATTTAAAAATTAAAATCTTATTTGGTTGATATTAATTGTAATATTTGCATACATGTGTGAATCTTCGAATTTGTTAAGTGTGATAAGTGATTGATGTACTTTGTCGGTTTGTTGTTAATTTTTTTGTGGATGTGTGAATTTGTGAAATGTGAAATTATAATTTTTTATGATGATTTAGTTTCTTTTATGATGGTAATTTATTGATTGATTTTCATATAGTTTAATAGTTAGTTCATATGTGTTAATTTGTATTAAATAATGAATATAGGAAACGATGAGTGATACACCTAGATCAAAAAAATCAAAGGCAATGGGAAAACAACCCGATCTTCGACAATTTATGTTCAAGAAAATGAAATCCCAAGATAATTCAATGTTCTTGGCAAACCTAGATAGTGGTACTCCATCATCTAATCTTAGTGCGTCTCCATCATTTATATCTTTTGTCTTTTTTTTGTGCCCGTGATTTTGAAATCACTTATGGAGTTTCTACAAGCAGAGGATAAACGATTTTATTAAGTTTA
Source organism: Beta corolliflora (assembly GCA_947648045.1). NCBI lineage: Eukaryota > Viridiplantae > Streptophyta > Magnoliopsida > Caryophyllales > Amaranthaceae > Beta > Beta corolliflora. Next base: position 277,734 of record CANSZD010003280.1, on the reverse strand, counting down.
GGAGAAGTCCAAATTACGGAATATGGAGGTAGAAGTTAATTATAAATCCTGGCGCGGATATTTGATTCAAGGTATATTTCAACACACCGCCTACGGATTATACTAGACTACATAAAAGGACATGAGCTAGCTTAGGAATCAGTCCAAATTTTGATCCGATCCTGATCTTTGTACAGTCCTATCTACAAGAAGTGAGTGCCTAAGTGGCTTTTCAGAAGTCAGAAAACTATATCATGTTGATCTTAGTTTCTCGCACTTCTACAAAGACTTTGAAGCAGTCTATTATAAAATTCGACATATATCTTTGGTGACTTAGCAAGATGTTGGAATTGCACCATGTTATACGCTAAACGTCTAATTTACGTCAGCTGCCTTAAATTCAACACTGTACCACATCATCCCATGATAGAAGCTGATGATGTACAAGACACAAATGGTTAATGACGATTGACTTTGACTATTTGTTAATAAATACTTAATTTTTTTTATTTATGACTAAGTAATGAAAGTGTCGGTGGGAGGGAAACAAACCAGCTTTTAAAACAAGTAAGCCCAGTATTTTGGTCAGAACGATCTGCGAGTCGATTCTGATTATCAATATAGTATTATACATAAATTTAATAATTTATTTTTGGAATAATTGATTCTAATAATACAACCTTTCACCGATTAATTTTTAATAATTCAACCTTTCAATTATTCTTGAATAATGCAACCTTTTAGGAGTATTTGCTTTTAATGGGCTTTGATGTGTAGATAATCAGTTTGTTTGGTAAGCCACATTTCCCAACTCGTCCATTTTTCTCCTCCCTTCCCTCCATGCCTCTACTTCTATGGTAAAGAGTTGATGTTTTAGACGATTTTAAGTCATTTTGACTCACTAGACGTAAATAGGGTATAAAGTTGCATTATTCGGGAATAACCGAAAGGTTGGTTTATCAAAATTAATCGGTGAAAGGTTGTATTATTAAAATCAATTATTCCGTTATTTTATTAGTTTTTCGTAATATTTTGCCTAGTGCGAAATTGAAAAATGGACATTATCGCACGATGAGTTGTTTAAAAAAACTTCTAAGGAATTTGGGATAAAAATAACAATTTTAATGGAATTAAGGTAAGAGAATGTTATTACTTGATAAAAAGTGTTAGAGATCAAAAACTTTGTCTATGTCTTTATAATCACATATGATTATAAGACTTTATTATGTTTTACTTTGAAATATTAAACATTGAAATTGTAGTGGATTAGTGGTTAAACACTCACATTTCATTTCAAAGGTCTTGTGTTCGAATCCTACAAACTACACATTGTTAATATTTTTAAATGAGATTATAAACATGTGTATTAGAAGTTTGAGAAGAGTTAATATATTTGTATTGAACTTTTCATTTTTCATTGTTTGATTTTTGAAAGGTGGATAATAGTTAACTAAGGCTCTGTTCTTTAAGACTGAATAAATGGAAATTCGATTCGGAATCGATCGATTCGGTTGGATCGATTCGGTTCGATTGAATCGGATCGGGATCGGTTGCCGCGGTTCGATTATTCGGTTCGATTCGAGATCGAATCGGTTGACTCACAACTTATTGATTTTATTATTATTATTATTATTATTATTATTATTATTATTATTATTATTATTATTATTATTATTATTATTATTATCATCATCATTATTATTATTATTATTATTATTATTATTACTATACTTTTGTATATATAGGAGTAGTCAAATGTATGTAAATATAGTTTTGTATTTTGTAAATTAGGCAAGTTAATATTTTGTTGCTTAGAATTAGAAGTCATGCATGCTATTGTTACTATTCTACAATATTAGGCGTGAAACATCTTCATTGGTTTTGTATATATTGACTTTACGAATAACAATCTTGGAGGAAAATATTATATTAATAATATTATTCACTAGTGGAAAAAAAAACGGAAGGGCAAGGCTGCAGAAGCTGCGTTTTTGAAAAACGTAGCCCTTCTTAGTGAAGGGGGGCGGTTAGCCTAAAACCGCAGCCCTTCACTTTGAGGGGTGCGTGTCAATAAAAACCGCGGCCCTTTTAGTGAAGGATTGCGGTTTTTAAAAAAGCAGACCTTATAAGTAATAAAGGGCTGCGTTTTTTAAAAAACGCAGCCCTTTTTGGGCTTTTTTTCAAAAATTTTTTGAAAGGAAATAATCACGGGCTTAACATATTAAGCGGGCTCATTTTGGAAGGAGATCTCCCTCATTCTCTCTCACGTCCTTCCTTCTCCCTCACCCTCCTTCCTTCTCCCTTCTCTCTCACGTCCTCCCTCCTTCCACAACAACAAATATTCGTTCTCTCTCACCCTCGTGGCGGCGAAATAATCGTTCCTCGTCGTTCGTCCTTGCCGCGCCAGCGTCGCGCCAGGCTGTTCCTCGTCGTTCGTCCTTCGAACTCAAGGCCATCCTTTCGTCGTCGTCGAACTCCGCTTAAGTAACGACAACGCAACAAGGGATGATTTTCGTTTTTGAATCTATAATTTCTTGATATTTGTTCATGTAATTTCAGATCTATAATTTTTCTCTTTTGTATTTTCGTTCGTTTTTTTCATTTTTGTTCATTTTCGTTCATTTTTTTTTCATTTTTGTTCATTTTCGTTCATTTTTTTTTCATTTTCGTTCCCTTTTTTTTTCATTTTCGTTTGTTTTTTTTTTTTTTTTTTTCGTTCCTTTTTTTCATTTTCGTTTTGATATTGGGACTTTCGGTTGGGAATGGCTCAGATTTATGATTTTCATGTATGGATTAAAGTTAATCATGCTATTTAGCATAAGCTTTTCATAGTGGGGCAATGTGTGTTCCAAAATTGTGTTCTATATACTTCAATCTTTTCTGTTTTGGATTGTTCTGCATAGATATTTAATGCATAGTTGGAATCACTTGTTTGATTTTGTTTTAGTTGGCAGCAAGGTTAACTGGCATGACTTCCATTATTTTCTTTTTGTCATAAACCATGATTCTATTTTTTTTTTGTGCTTATTAATACACTGTATAATTAAGAGTTAAGATTTGATACTAATCTTAATAAACAATATCAACATGAAGTATATATATTTAGGAGTAAAAAAAAGCAAAAAAAAAAATTTTTTTTTTTGGTCAAAAGGTTGCGGTTATAGTCCTCGCAACCCTTTGTACAAAGAAGGCGTTTGAGGCCCAAACCGCAGCCCTTCCATATTGGAAGAGCTGCGGTTTTGGGCCTCAACCGCATCGTTGTGAAGAGGGCGGTTTAAAAGGCGGCCCCTTCACTTTTAGTGAAGGCACTACGGAAGAGGGGGCTGCCAAAAGCGCATCCGGCCCTTAGGGTACATTTGTTTGACCCGATCCTTCGTTTTTTTCACTAGTGATTACTTCATATCATTATTATTCTACTTGTTATTATTAATATTACTCAATTCATAAGAATATTATTATTATGCATATTATTAGTATTAGTATTAATATTATTATTATTATAATTATCATTAATATTATTAATTATTATCATTATCAATGATGATAAAAATATTACTCTACTTGTAATTATTAATAATACTCAATTCGAATCAGTTCGGTTCGGATCGAGATCGGATTTAGTTTAGTTCGATTGATTCGATTGATTCCAGTTCGGTTGATTATTCATTTCATTTGATTCGATTGATTCGGTTTATCAGTCAAAAAGAGCCTCAAATGGTGAAAATTATTTTCCTAACAATGGAAATTAAAATATATGCCTTCTTAATCGATGGAATTCCACATTTTCCTCTTTCCTTATCTTCCTCCCGTCCATCCTTTCTCTTTTATTCCCATTTTTCTTTCCTCACTTACTTTCCATGCAAGGAACCAAAGGAGAACTAATCTCAATTGTGTTTTCTCTTGAAATTTTTTTCTCCCGTCCAACCATACCTATCAATTTTTATAAATATAAAACATGAAAACTACTTTTATAAAAATGGTGTCAACTTTTGTGGCATCGATCATAAATTAACGATGAAAATTATATCAATGATATAAAATAACATATAATCTAACTTAAAAATTATAAAGTAGTATTTGATATTCCATTGGTATATACTACAAAATGCCTTGTATTTTAATTATTTATTAAAATGTTTTATAATTAGGAATGGAGGAGTCTATATAAAATTAGTATGTTTAACCATTAGGTATTGATAAATTCAAAGCCACTAGGTCTCAATATAGAAAGAAAAGCCACTGCCCACTAGTATATAAGATGAAGTTGTTCTGGCCATGTTCTTGTGAAGTACGCTTCATTGCGTTTATGAAGGGTTAGAATAATTGTTCTGATCAGTTGATTAGGGTCTTCTATGACAACTTGAGAGTTGAGAGTAATTATTTAACATGTTTTCATTATTTTTATTTCGATAGGAATATATTTACATATGCTTGATCCTAATCAATCTTCTTTCACAAAGTCTTCGTCAGTTCTCTTAGCTTCTTCTACCTCTTTCCACTCTTCAAAACCAGTTTCTTGTATGAAAATGTGATTATTTGGGGTGTATTCTCGTGGCTTTACGAAATAAAAATACTTTCAAATCCAATCAGATTTAATTAGGGCAAATCAAGTTCAATCGGTGTCCGATTAGAACTTAGTAGGTTTAATTAGGTCTAATTAGAGTTGATCAAGTCCAATCAAGTATAAGTATAAATTGGAATTAGGACTGATCCTGTTCAATCAAGTTTGGTAAGTTAAATTCACATAAGTTAGGTGAACAGTTAGCACCTTTATATGTTTTTGTGACAAAATGGAAGGGCTTATGCAATGTGCCGCCAACTTTGTTCCACTAACTCCTATTAGTTTCTTGGAAAGAGCTGCAAGAGTTTATCCTGACCAAACTTCAATAGTTTATCGTGGAGTCTCTTCTACATGGAAATCAACTCACCAAAGATGTATGAAACTTGCTTCAGCCCTATCTTCTCTTGGGTTATGTTATGGCGATATTGTAAGTGTCTCTCTCTTGCTTTTAATTTGTACTTTATCCCTATATATGATGAATAACTTTAATTTAATGTAGCAGTTAAACTAAGTCTGTAACCTGATTTTCACTAGATATACTGCCACTGAAAATAAAAGGGTTTCCTAAAAACATTTTGATTCAAAATCACTTATGAGCTGATCTAAACATAAAATAAGAGAGAAGTGAGGGTCAAACATATGTCAATATCTTCATATTCTTTCAATTGTGTAACAAGCATTGGGCATGCACTCTGCGGATCGATTTTTTCGTAAGCATTTGTTTTTTCGATTTCAATAATTCTCAGTAGGGTACATTTGTTTCACTTGAAATTTGCTGATATGAACTAATTTAAATTTATCTCAACTTATAATTCTTGAAACTCATTTTTTTAAATGTAAGAGAGCACACCCTATGAGTACAAATACTAACTATTAAGAGTAGCTTCAAGGGGACATTTGAGAGTAGTGTTCAATTATATGTTAATAATACCTCTTTTGTACTTCTTGTTTTTTAAAGGATGTAACATTTTGACGTACACGCTTGACAGCACGTAACTTTGACCATCATTATCCTAAATTATTTGTTAGTGCTGAAAAAGTTGATATTTTGTAAATATACATTAACAGAAATCAAACAACATCTTACATAGTTAATTTCGTTTTATATACTAGTAAAAAAAATTCAATCAAAGTTAATATATAAAAATTGCAATAGTCGAAATGTTGCAACGTTTAAAAAGCAGAGGAAGTATATGGTAATGTGTATTCTATTACATGATGTATCTTGTAGGTTGTAGCTCTGGTCCCAAATATACCAGAATTATATGAACTGCACTTTGGAGTTGCAATGGCAGGAGGTGTTCTTTCTAGTTTAAATCCAAGGTTAGACTCAACCACTTTATCCTCAATTTTAGAGGAGTTAAACCCCAAATTTATATTTCTTGATCACCAAAATGTTCAAGCAATCCTCCAAGCTCTCCACCTTCTCAAAAACAAAATAACCAAGAACCGTTCATTATTAGTCCTTACATCAACATCCTCTTGTGTTAAGGAATTACCAATTAGCCTACATTATAATGAGCTCCTTGATTTAGGCGAATGGATAATTTTGAACCTATGACGACACCTAAAAATGAGTGTGATCCAATTCTAGTGAACTATACTTCTGGATCCACTGGTCGTCCTAAAGGTGTGGTTTATAGTCATAGAGCAACCTACCTAAACACCTTAGGAGAAATTCTTCGATGCGATTTAAGAGAGCATATCAAAGTTGTGTTTCTGTGGACTGCTGACATGTTTCGTGCGAATGGATGGGGATTCATATGGGCAATTGCAGCTTTGGGTGGAACCAACATTTTTCTTGATGACATGAATGGTAGTAACATACTTGGCTCTATATCTTTGCATAATGTCACACATTTCTCCGGGCACCCTAGCATCTTATCAAGTATCATTGAGGAATATAATAAGAGTATGGTTGATATGATTTTTCTTCCACATAAGGTTTATGCACATGTTGCTGGTGTATTACCACCATATGATATACTAACCAAGATTCAAAAATTAGGAATCGAGGTTGTGAATAGGTATGGAATGACTGAGATTTTAGGACCTTCAGTAATTAACAAATTGCTGAATAATAACAAGAAAAAGAGTGTTAATCCCAACATCATTGTTGATCATATTATGGAAGAATTTGATGTTAAGGATCCAAATACCATGGAAAGTGTACCTTGTGATGGTAAGACCATAGGGGAAGTCATGTTTAGGGGAAATGCTTTGATGATGGGATACCTTAAGTCTCCAACAGAGACTAAAAGGGTGTTCAACAGAGGTTGGTTTCATACAGGGGACTTGGCCATTAGGCACCAAGATGGTTGCATACAACTCAAAGATCGCGTCGTCGATGTAATCTTATATAAGGGAGAGACAATAAGTAGTTTGGAGATTGAAGCTGTATTGTTGACACATCCAAAGGTCCAACAAGCCGCGGTGGTTGCCATGCCTATCAACCATGTTCCTAGTGATGATGAGGTACCTTGTGCTTTTCTTAAGCTCAAGATTGGATATGAAGCAAGTGAAGCAGAGATAGTCCACTTTTGTAGTGAAAGACTACCTATTCAAATGATTCCTAAGGTTGTGATTTTTGGGAACTTGGCTATTAGTTCTACTGGAAAAGTGCAAAAGGTTATTCTAAGGGAAGTAGCCAAAACGTACCTTGAAGATAGAGAAGGTATTTTAAGCAACTAATTGTTTTTTATAAGGTTGTTATTTCCTCGTTTCTTTTTAATTTATACGTTTTGGCAGTCGTTTATGATTTATGCGTAAAGAAAGCATAATCACGTAGAAGATCTTGTTGGATTCAATTCCACATATATATTTTAAAAGTTCACTTTTTATAATTTTTACTTATTTGATAATTATAAATATTAATCCCAAATTTATGCGTTAGCGCAAGACGTAAAAACGTTCAAGTAGATTAAAAAGAGACGGATGTAATATCATCAATTGTTTGTCATTATACAATTTGTGATGTCTAATTACATTTTAAATTATTACAGTGATATATATAGCTTTTTTCATATTTTTTTTGTCATATTGTACCTTTTATACTTTTTGTTGTTGTAAATAGCACCTTCTAATTTCTATGCCACTAGCAAAATTATATGGATGACCTTTGTCTTTTTCACCTCTGTCTTGTTTTCTTCTATGGATGATCTCTGTCTTTTTCAACTTTGTCTTTTTTCCCTCCCCATAATCCTTATCCCTCCCCCTTAACTTTCAAAACAAGTACCCCGTAAGGTTAATAAGCTAATTCAGAGACATATGCCAAATTTAGGAGTTTAAGATTAGAAAAAATCCTTAAAGAAAAAAGATTGTAAAATTGTAAAAATATGTGATTCATTAATGAGAAAAAGCTGATCAACATTGTCTTGGTTTCCATAACTAAAAATGAAGTTCGTGTACGGATTTGGATTTATCGCTTAATCCAATCCGATCCGAACAAACTCGATTTTAAATTCCCAATCGAAATCCAAACCAATTAGAGTTAAGTCCAAACCAATCCGATCTGAATTTTTGGACACTAAATTGATCCGATCCGAATTATCCAATTTTGGCGCGAGCGTCAAAATAAAGTGTTGCCGATAATAGAAGTAATTAAATACAATCCCATAAAAGTTCATTAATAAACTAGTAACAACTAATAATTCATTACAAACTCATAATTCATTATAACGGAAGGTTAAACAACATATGTTCAACATGTTCAACTACACAAAGACATGTTCAAATCTACAAGACAAGTTAGGGTTTTTAACTTTTAGGGAAGGGAAGGGGGTTGCCGGACCATTTGGGTTTTTAAAAAAAAATCAGGTTAAAGCTTTCATAAATAAAAAATTCGGGACCTATTTACCATTCAAGTTATTTTGGATTATTGGATCCAATCACCTCAATCCAATCCGATTCGAAAATCCGATTTTTCAAAGATTACTCAATTCGAATCACGTCCTAACATAGTTTGGCTGTCCAAATTACTAATTCGGTATGAATTGGATTGGATTTCGATTTATCCTAATAACTTTCACCCTATCCATAATGGATGCGTGAGACCTTGAGATGTGAATTTATGTAATTGATAAGAGCATAGTGAAAAACAGAAAAAGGGAAAGTCTGACCACGACACCACCTCCACACAGTTGCACAAAAGAGCCAAATTAATTAGAAGTTGTACAAAATTATAATATATCCAATTAATAGGGATGGCAATTGGGTGGGGCGGGTGCGGAGGATGCGTACCTCCACACCGCATAAAATTCCCATTCCCATCCCCGCCTCATCCACTGTCAGGGGAAAATTACGCACCCATTCCCGCTCCACTGAAGTACGTATTTATGCCCATTCCCGCCCCACCACCCGCATGGGTACCCGCGCCCGCCGTACCCACTTCATCCCCACCCCACCACCCGCATGGGGTATCCGCACACGCTTGCACTCGCGTCATACCCACATATTTATATTTTGTAAGATAAAATTATTAATAATATAAGTATATAAATATAATTTTAATAATAAATATGGGGCGGGGAAATGTGCGAGAATAGGGCAGTATAGCATAAATCATCGCACACCCGCTCCACCACCCATGCGGCACGATTTAATCCCCATCCCCGCCCATCCCCGCCAAACCTAGGGACCCATCCCCCCGCCCCACTGCAAAGGGCGGGGAATGGGCAGGTCTCCTACTAACCCGCCCCCACTGCCATCCCTACATCCAAACACTACCCAACCATTGATGTGAAGATAAAAGTAATCTCAGCCTTTAAATTAAACTCTACCAATGTAAATTCTTTTTGCAATTATACTGGATCTAGACAAACACACTTTACATACAATATCAGCTTGACCCAACTTTTGGCTTGACCACCGTGGGCCCGAGAAGCCACTTAGCATAATTTTGACCAGCTCTATAATAAAAGCAACTTTTCTAGTTGTTATACACTTATGAGTTATGAATTATGATTAAAACCCAAATCTGTCCCTATACTGATAAAGGTTGTCTTACGTCGCCATTTCCTTATCTATCTTAATATATTAAAAGGCGTTTGGCCAGAAACGGTGCACGTAAAGCCCTTCGGCCGATTATTTTTAGCTTATGTAATCCACACTATCTAAAAAAAAATATGAAAATGCGTTATGTAGCATTCGATCCCAAGATCACAAGCATATATATTAATATCTTAACCACTAAACCAAGGTGATACTGATGTTATTATTTCAAAGTAAAATATTAATAAATGAAAGATATAATTACCCGACACGTAACCCGGGCCTTAAAACTACTTAATATTAAGAAAGACGTACACGATTGGGAGTATATCAGTTTTAAACATTCTCTCTTAATTTCTTGTCGATATTGGGATTCAAATTTTATACGCCCCAAGATCCGTCATATAATGCCGACCTGGTGCTCCACAATTGTTTTGTTGTTACAATTTGTGGAGTATTTGGAAGGAATGCAATTCAATTGTCTTTGAGAATAATATGCTTAATTGAAATTATATCTACTACTACGAGCACGGAATTTGTATTTGGAATGAAATGTTCGAATTATGATGGATTTTTCCTTTAGTATCTCTTCATTTCCTTTGTGCGGATCCCCTTATCTTACAGTCACCTGGTAGCCTCCCCCCTTTGGTTGCCTCAAGCTAAATTTCAATAGTTCGCTTATTATTGGCTCCTCGTGCGTACCCGGTGTGGCCATTCGCCAACTCGGATGGCCTTCTTGTGGCCACACAAGTTTATCGTTATGGCCAAACCTCGGCTCCCGTTCTGAAACCTAGGGCTTAAGAAAAGGACTTATTCTTATCATTCATCAACATATTCAAGATCTACATATTGAAGGAGCACTAGTGGAAAAAAGTTCAACCGCTCTGGTCAAAATAGGCCTTACAGATCTGGTTTTTGGTCTGGAGCGGTTGGGCTCGGAGCGGTTGACAAAAAGTCACCTGCCGGTCGAAAATCGGATCGCCGCATTAACCGATCCGATTTTTAACCCATTAATCGTCCCGGTTTTAGGTGAAAATCGGATCGCTATTGGATAACCGGTCCCGTTTTCCTTAGGACCTAGGATCAAGTACGGTTCATAATGTATCAAAAAACATTGCCTCTTGCCGGTAGGCAACTCATTAACCAATCCAGATTCAAACAAAAATTGAAAAAATTCAGCGTTGAAGTACGCAAATGAATTTCAAAGCAACAATTATGTAGATCACAACTAAAAGAAACAAAATATATACAAAGCCCCAAGCTAAAAGCCAAATACCATACATTCATGACCAACTTAGATCAAATCACAAAGCAAATTCATGACTAAACACTAGTGGAAAATTCTACCAACGTTAAAATTAAAATAAAAAATTGCAACAAACGAAATATCAATAGCGAATAATAGAGGCCGAAATATGAAAGAAACAAAAAAAGCTGCAAAAAATGAAATACGAGACGAAATAATATGAAATAAAATTATGCAGCCAAACAATGAAATTAAAAACAAAAGCCCTAATTACAAACTGAACATAAATTTAACTCAAATTACAAAACATAAATTAATTAACAAAAAACGAAATTACAGAGCATACATTAATTAACTAAAAAATAAGAAGCTAAAAAGGAAAAAGAAATTAAACTAGAAACTAAAACACGAAAAAATAACCTAGATCCCAAAATAAAAAACTAGATCGAAAAAACTCAAATGAAATGAAACTTGATATTAACGAACGACATTTCACGGTGCCCGGGGTGAGTGTTTGATGGCGGGAGATGGTGGTGATTGCGTTGAAGAGCGTGACATCTCGAGGCAAGTGGCTGAATGCGGGCAACTGGGTTGGCGGAGATGGATGGTGGTGCTGGTTTGAGGTCTTCGTGCTTCGCCTTCTTCCTTCGCTAGAGGCAAGGACAAACGAGAGGAAGTGGTGGTGGTTGTTTGCATTAGTGAGGAAAGGGCCGGAGGAGAGGTGGTTCGTGGGGGGGTAAGGAAAGAAGAGAGGAGAGATTAGACGATGGGGAGGAAATGGTGGTGGAGATGTTGTTCGTGGGGAGTGAGGATGAGAGAGAGGGATGAAGTTATTAGGGTTGGCGGTTTGCGGCGATGAGAAAGGGATGAGAAGATGGGAAAGAAGGAAAAAAAAAGGCGAGTAGCATGGGGAGGATAAAGTTATTAGGGTTTGAGAGATGTAGGGAAGAAATGGGCGGATGAATTGAGCGATCAACATATATAGCCGCACGCGAAGTTTGGGCCTCAGATTTTGTGGGAGGCGGATTTGGAGCGCTTCAACATACAACCATTAAGCCGATCTCGGGTTTTGAACGAACCAATTAACAAAAAGGACTGGATACTTTTTGTCAACTCGATCCGGTTCAATACCCAACCGGATCGATTAATTCCCCATTTTTTGCACGCAAAATCGATGGCTAAATTGATCGGGTTTGGACCCGACCCGACTTGCCTTTGTTCGAGCATTTAAGCTTTTCCACTAGTGGAGATAATCAATTGGTTATAAGAGTTCAGCAAGGGCACTATGCTTGCGCTTGGACCATTCAAACCCTTATTTATGACATTCGGCAATGCTTCATCAACAAGATTATATACCATTAAGCATATTTTACCTGGATGCCAATCGGGCAGCATTTTCCATCAAAAAAAGGTCACAACTCGTTTGTTGTCTCGGTTGACATGGATATTTCAACGATTCTTCATTACATAAATTTGTTCTTCTTGATTTGTTAAGGTTCTCCTTGAGAGAAGGGTGTCCCGACTTTTCTCATGTACCCAAAGAAAATTCTCTCTTGATTTCTCAATCAATGTAATTCTTAATAATAATGCATGTTTCATTGTAATTTTAATACTCACATATCTACCTTACTTAGAGTTGTATAATCTTACTCTATCTCTCTCCCTATCACAAAGGCTCTTTTTTATTTCCCACTTTTTAATGAATAACGTTAACTTCATTATGAATTAAAATAACGAGTTAAACTTTATGCTTTACTTCGTGCAAGGTTTATGAAATAGTTTTATAGCTTTCATGTCCATTGAACAGATTAGTTATACTGATTTCATGTAGATTGTGTGAAACATATATATTCAAATTTAGGCCCTGTTCTTTTTGGATTGAGAGAATCCGGCTGGAATTGAACCGAACCGAAATAATAATAATAATAATAATAATAATAATAATAATAATAATAATAATAATAATAATAATAATAGTAATAATAAAAAAAATATTAATATTAATATTAATATTAATATTGATAATTATTATAATAATAATTATTATTAAATAATAATATTATAATAATAATACTAATAATAATAATAACAATAATAATAATAATTATTATTATTAAAATGTAATAGTAACAATAATTAATAATAACAATAATATTATAATAATAAGAATTAATAATAATAATTAATAATAAATAATAATAATAATAATAACAACAACAATATTGAATTGAGCGAACCGAGCATGAAAATTGAATTGAAGAGAATGCAGGCTGAAAATAAGTTTAAAAGAGAGGGCGCTTAGTGCATCTTGAGACTTGAATGAGGTGATTCTATCAATTTCGTGGAATAGTAAAAAAAAGAATTTTCGTGAAAGGTTCAAGAATAGTAACTAATAGTCATTATTCAGTAAGCTCTATATGAATAAAAAAATTGGCCTTCTAGGATGTAGTAGTAATTTTCAATCAGCATTTCTTGCTGTAATTTACCAAATTTTTATCTGATTTTTTCCTTGGGTCTCATAGGAAAGTCCTTTTGTACCAATCTCCTTTTGGTTGTAGGAAGGTGGACAATTACATATTAATTTTATCTGAGAACAGATTTCTTTATGGCATGAATGTAGATGCATAACGAAATCAAGAATTCTTCAATTGCAAGCTATGAATTTGCTGCGGAAACATGCCCGTTTGAATGAAATAAGATGGGAAATAGGGGAGACCGGGAGAGGAAAGGGGGTTAGGGGAGAAAGAGAAACAGGGATGGGATTTTTAAGGGTTATGTTGAATATTTCGGAGGGTTATATTTAGCAAGTGGAGGTTGCATTTTAGTAACCATGTTCTAATTAGCGTCATTTCTTTAAAAAATACAATTAGCGTCATTTCCCTAATCAATCAAACAAAAAAATTGTTGAGTTCGTTTTTTGAAGAGACGATCTCGCGTTAGTGTTAACGTGAGGCTAGCCGACGTCATGCGACATCACGTGTGTGCATCAACCCATCACCGTAATTAGTTAAGCGCTTGGACCTATTAGTTATGCTTAAGCATTAAATTGTTTCCGAATGAATTAGTTAAGTCTTTGAAATATAATTAGTTAAGCGCGGAAGTATATTAGTTATATAATAAAAATCGAGATTATAACGCATCTTATTTGTTCAATCTCAACAATACTACATAGGTACATGTGCAAAATGTGGACTAGATTTGCAAAAGGCAAAGTATGGAAAAGAGAAATGGATAGAGAAATCTCTAGAGCAATTACAAACAACGTAATCCCATGGCGATGTGAATCCGCAAGAAAGTTCTACAATATCATTCTCAAAAGTCAAGATAATGAAGATGCAAAGAAAGCGTACTGCAAGAAGTCTACAAGACTACTACTGCAATTATAACCAAAGTCTTAACTACGAAAACCAATTATAGAAGAATAATGCTAATCAAGTACAACTACATTGGTTATTTTAGACTCGAATCGTGTAAAAACAAATTAAAGGGAATAAGTGTAAGGAAGAAAAGTAATTTTAAGAAGATTAAAAAAACGAATTCCAAGAACCAAACTGAAATTGGTACAATTACTCCAAATGGTAGGTTGTTTTAAGTTCTTTTTCGGAGTTATTGTCTTTTGTATTTGACATTTTAGATTTATAAAAAAAGTTATTTCTTCGTTTATATTGGAAACTAAATAATGCTCAAATAGATCTTAACTAATTATAGAACAACACTAACTAATGTAATTGGATATGTTAACTAAAAAATAATGTAAGTCCTAGCATATAGATTACAATTTCTAAACTATTGTCTTAAAATACTTAACTAATTCGCCAAAAATAATAACTAATTCACCAAAAATATTATCGTGAGAATTTGTGAGATGCGGTCATTTTGAAAAACATATATCTCTTGGATTTAGGCGGAGCCTCACATTAAGACGAACGTGAGGCACGCGTGTTTTCCAAGAATTTGTGAAAATTGGTTTGTCAAAATCCAAAATTTTTAGGATCAGGATTTAGGATTGAGCTTCTCCAAAGCCCACTTATCTCTCACTTTTGCAAATGTTTGTCTACATTTCTTGGCAAGTAACCAGGCCCATGTGGTGATGAATCTGATGATAATATAAGGAAGTCTCATAAGTCATGTCACAATACCTTTCTCGTGCAGGCGTTGAGGATGAGGGCAAGAAATTTGTATTTTCTTGACCTTCTTCGCCCTCAAGCTACGTGTCATAACGAGTTCTACTGCACATATATTCCCGTCACCATTCATGATTTTTTACATGCAAGTTGCAACCTCATTTTCATACTACTACAATAAATTATTGTAAGATAGAGGACATCATTTTTCCGAAAGAAATCACTTATATAAAAATTAACTCGTTTAAAATAAAAAGAAATAAATGATATAACTATTTTTGTTTAGACGAAAAGGTCGGGATATTATCAAAACAAATCAAGTTCCGTCAAAATATAATATTTTGGGGAAAAGAGTCAAGTCATATAACTTCCAAAAGTGAATAAGGATTCCATCTAGCAAGTAAATGAGCAAAGTAGCAACAACATTTCCCACACGCTTAACAGGAGAAACAAATTAAAGAAAGAAGTATAAATCGTGAAGCTGAATGATGTAACTATAATAAGCGGAGAAAGTAAGGCTATGTTAACTTTTAGGCGAATTGACTGAACTTAACTGGCCCGAACTTAATTTATCTAAACTAAAGCTTAATTTGTCTTAATTGAACTGAACTGAATAAAAACTGTGAGAGGAAACTAACTGAACTGAACTGAATTTGTCTGAATTTAACTGAATTTGCCTGAACTGAAGTAAATTTGTCTGAATTGAACTAAGCTTAACTGAATTTTCATTAATTCAATCCAAAAGAACAGAGCCTAAATGGATAAAATGCTCCTATTGGTACCTTGTTACTTTGACACCTGTATTGCGTGTCGACTCGACTTGGATATTTCATTTCAAACCAAAAACTTGACATTTTTCTACGAATAGGAAGAAGAGCCTAATGCTTGAATACCAGCAGCCGAGTAGACACCTTATCTAGTTATCTGATAGGTCGCACGTATCAGAAGCACGTCATCGATCAGCAGCCTATATATGAAAAAAGGAACAAACAGCTCACTCCATAATTCACTCAACTCATATTACCATACTGAACAACATGAAAGAAGCAGCGTTCCAGGAATCAGTTCGTGTAACTGACAGGAAAAATACAGTACTATGGTCCTATAGTTTATTGTTTATAGCTATAGCCCCAGTACTCCTAGCAGTGCTGTTATACCAACTAGACCCACTCGAGCCGGCTCAGTTACCCCTATACGAGTTAACTCAGCCGCAGACGGCAGCGCGCCGAGTTAACAGCAAGTTGCTTGAAGGAGCTGAGTTTATAGGGGTGGGGCAGTTGGTGGGTGCAGAGGATATTGCTTATGATCCAAAATCACAGCTTATATATACTGCTTGTGCTGATGGTTGGATTAAGCGTGTTATGGTGAATAACTCGGTTGTGGAGGACTGGGTCTACGTTGGTGGTCGACCTCTTGGACTTGCTCTTGGCTTAAATAACGAGCTTATTGTCGCGGATCCTTTCAAGGTATGTATGTATGTAACATGATTAAATTATTTATTCTTGATGCTAGCTAGATGTAATTCATAGACATAGATCGATTAAGTAAAGAAATAATATTAATTTGCTTGTAAAGTGTTCTCCCTCTGTCCTAAATCATTGGACCGTTTGACTTCTGTTAAATAAAATTATAATTTCTATAATTTTAATATAATTATTGTATGAAAAAATATACTTATGCCAGATCAGGAATTTTTTTCCTTCAATAATCTTTAAAATGGGTTTTAATTCCCGAAATGTCTTAAAGTTGAAATTAATTCCATGGGTACCGTCCACTTAGGACGACACGCGAGAAAATTTATTTTCGACAAAGCAAACCGCTACTCGAGTAGCGGTTAACTTTAAGTTATTTGT
Source organism: Beta corolliflora (assembly GCA_947648045.1). Classification (NCBI taxonomy): domain Eukaryota; kingdom Viridiplantae; phylum Streptophyta; class Magnoliopsida; order Caryophyllales; family Amaranthaceae; genus Beta; species Beta corolliflora. Next base: position 260,982 of record CANSZD010003280.1, on the reverse strand, counting down.
AAAGGGTATACGAGGTAAAACCGCTTTGGGGGTAGCGGTTTACCAGGCAAAACCGCTACTCAGAGTAGCGGTTTACTAGGCAAAACCGCTACTCAAAGTAGCGGTTTATTATGGAATGCGTGCTTTCCCCTTCTTTCTTGCGTCCGTTAAGTTCCGTAATAAACCGCTACTCGAGTAGCGGTTTATATGCATGCGCTTATAACTTGTCTTAGGGACATAATATAACCGCTATTTGAAGTAGCGGTCGAACTTTACATTATTGGTATTAACCGCTTACTTGGAGTAGCGGTTTTGTTAAAAAACAAAATTCCGCGTGCGTCCTACGTGGACGGTGCACAGGAATTAATTTGAGCTTCGGCGCATTTTAGGAATTAATACCCATTTTAGCATTATTGAAGGAAAAAATTCGTCAGATCATGTTAAGTTTATTTTAGCAAAATTTATTAGAACAAACCATCTAATTTTAACATAAAATTAGATAATCCCAGACGTATATTCTCCTAACAATCGCATTTCATCTCTATTATATAAGGGAAGGGGGAGGAAGATGATGTCCCCCTTTGAAAATATCAAATTACCCTTAATGATCTAATGGAATGAAAAAAATTAGGGAAATTCCCAGTGGTAGCGCTTCAACTTTGGCTTTTTATCATTGGTAGCCAAAAAAGTTTGATTATCGAAATAGCGCTTAAGGTTTTGGCTATACTTGAGAATGTCGCATTAACAATGATTTTTCGTTAAAAACAATTGTTGAAAGGGTTATTTTTGAACTAAGTATGGTTCCATCAGCTCGAATGATATAAGTTTCCTTTATGAAATCTACTTTGCCTTCGTGTCTTATTAAAAACTTATTTCATTCGATTTTACAAAAGATATGAACAAAAGAAAGTTTGTCAAGGACAATTAATTTTAGACACTAGAGACCTTAATTGCGATGAAAACAACCTTCTTAACAATTGTTTATGGCAGAAAATGGTTGTTAATACCACATTTTCAAGTATAGCCAAAACCTCAATGCTATTTCTGATAACCAAATTTTTTATTGGTTATCAATAATAAAAAGCCAAAATTAAAGGCTACCTCTGAGAATAATTTAAGAACCCTTTCTCATTTCAACTTGTCATTCTAAACAAGTTAAAAATGGTATATGCATCAAATATTTCAAACAAAAAATTAAATGGACAAAATATCTTGGCCTTTTTTTTGTTATAAGAGAATATAGTATACATGACGTCCACCTAAAAATCTGAAACACTCACTACCTTTGATGTTCTTTAATTCCGTCAAACCAACTCATTATGTCTAATCTTTTTGTTCAAAATTCATTCACAAAAAATTAATATTAAAATTCACTCACAACCTTTGTTAGTTTTTTACATTAGTTAATTTATATACTTCCTCCGTTTTTTTTTACTTGCAACACTTTTTTTTTCATCAACTCTAATGCAAAATTTGGGTAGGAGAGAGGTAGAGAGGAAAAAAAGAGAGGGCCCCATGTGATTGGAGAGAGATAGAGAGAAAGGAAAAGCAAAAGTAGAAAGTGTTGCGAAGTAATTAATTATTTCCCTTTTAGGAAAGTGTTGCAAGTAAAAAAATGGAGGAAGTATCTAAATTTATCGAGAGGTGATACACATACACTCGGTGTATGTGGGCCACACATACACTTTGGATGTATGTGTTATTCCTAAAATGTATACATTTTGTATGTGCTTACTTAAAATGTATACTTTTTTACTAAAAAATTACAAAGTTACAATCATTTGAACTTGTTTTGTTGTTCAACGATATTTGAATTTACATAATACATAGACGATTGAAATACTATATTTCGAATTGAATTTTATTACATGGTAGGGATGAAAATATAACATTATTTTTCTACAAACAAATTAAATAATTGAAAACGACAAGAAAATTTAGTAGAAATCAATAGTAGAAAAATGGTGAAGATGAATAAGGTGTAGCTAATATATGAATAATCTGAAAAAAAAATTACAATTCTTTTTTTTAGTTATAAACAAAGGATTCGAGACAAATTTAAACAAAGAAAATTTCATAAAACAGATTTTTTAAACAAAGATAAAGAACAAATCATTAAAAATAAAATTATACGTCGAAACATTGTAAGTTTGTAATATTTTTAGTAATAATATACATTTTAGTAGTAACACTACACAAAGTATAAATTTTACTAGTAACACATACACCTAGTGTATGTGTGGCCCACATACACCCAGTGTATGTGTAGCCTTTGCGAAATTCATCTAACTATTAATCTTTCACATTTTAAGTGTAATCATAACTATAGTGTGGAATGAGTATATAATATAATAACAAGTTTTGAAATTAATGCACGCATCGCGTGCATATAAAGCTAGTTTCACTCTAACTCAACAATAGATATTTCGAACCAACCTAGTCACTAAATAGATTAAAGAATGTGATTCTTGAATGGTTTAAAGCGGGTCATCACTAAATCGATTAAATTGGTGATTAAATAGATTAAACTAATCATTGTATTCAGAAATAAATAAAGGTGGTTCATTCTCTTGTTAATATTGGATTTTGACCGTTCCCTAATTTTAAATTTAAAGTATGTACTCTCTTATAAGACCAACTCTTATTTTAATAGTTTAAAATGTCAACAAATTGTGTTAATATTATACTTCCTAAGTTTAGAATTAAATGCAACAAATCCACTTTTACGCGTGCCGATGCATAATTTTGACCATAAATATCTATAATTACATATAAGTAAAAAATATAAAAATTACATGTTATGAAACTACGCCATGAGACGAATCTAACAAGATCCTACTTGACTATGTTTTTCATTATGTATAAATCAAAAATCTTAGTCAAAGTGAAAAGTGTGAATAGTAAAAAAGTAGAATTGTTGCATTTAATTCGGAACGGATGAAGTATATATTATTGTTAAATAGTGTGTGTTAAACGTTGTATAAGTTGAACTTTGTGGAAGAAGAGAGCAATTTCACTAAAATTAAGTATTTTGGTATATTATAATTTAGATGCAACTCGTTTTTGAATTTGGGAGCAAATAGCCTGAAGAGATGAGATAATTTGCCTAGGAAATTCATTAGTTGCCTAAGAAAAAGTTTGACTAAAATTTGACCAACTAGCAAACTAATATTTTTGAATGTAAATGTTGATGTATCAATATACGTGATTTTAGCGGGCTAAATTAGCCAGCCCAACTCGTTGACCAATCATGAGGAGAAATACATGCAAGGGGGGGGTGTTACTGTGAGGCTGTGAGCTATAAATTTGATGGACCAACGACCAACTAATCAGAACTAGTAATTAATTGAAAAATTAGACTCATACTCCTCCGTTTTTTTTTATTGCTACATTGTTGTAAGCACAACAATTTAGTCAATGTCACTTTTAAGCTTTTTATATGGTACTTTTTGACTCATTTAATGTAAAATAAGGGGGAAAAGTGAAAAAGTAGTATTTTTGGATGGAAAAAGAGAAAAATAAATATAATAGAGCCAAGTACCCCAAATAAGGAAAGTTTAAACAATGTATCCGTTTTTTTTAATTGCTTACATTGTTGTATGCACAACAATTTAGGTAATGTCGGCTTTTCAGCTTTTCGGATGGATACTTTTTGACCCATTTAATGTAAAATAATAGGGAAAAGTGAAAAAGTAGTACTTTAAAAGAGAAAAACAAATATAATAGTATTACTTTATGGTGGGCCAAGTACCCCAAATAAGACAAGTTTAAACAATATAGCAATTAAAAAGAAACAACCATTTAAGGAAAATGTAGCAATTAAAAAAACGGAGGGAGTAAAAAGAAACAATCATTTAAGGAAAATGTAGCAATTAAAAGAACGGATGGAGTATCTTTTGAACTGCTACCAATAAATGAACAATTACCAATTTACCATAATCTTGGTGCATTGGTGAGTTTTTCACCTTGTTATATACTCCCTCCGTTTTTTTTTTTAAATTCTACATTGTTGTATGCATAACAATTTAGGCATTGTTACTTTCAAGCTTTTTGGAGGGTACTTTTTGACCTATTTAATGTAAAATAATAGGGAAAAGTGAAAGCATGAGATCTTTTGGGTGGAAAAAGAGAAAAACAAATATAATAGTATTACTTTATGGTGGGCAAAGTCTCGGAAATAAGGAAAGTTTAAAACAATGTAGCGATTAAAAAAAAGCAATCATTTAAGAAAAATGTAACAATTTTAAAAAATGGAGGGAGTATTGACCTATTGAGCGGGCACATGTTTGAATCTTAGTATTTCAATGGGATTTTCCTTATCTTTTCTTATCTCAGTTTAATTGGTTCTTTTGCATAAAAAACTACTACTCCAGAGTAACAACTATATTGATTGTTTCTTCTCATGGTTATTGCCTTATCGGTGAATTAGCAAAAGTTTGTCTTAAGACTCTTAAAATATTAAAATTACGTCGTTTAGCAGAGGGTGCACCATCCTCTACATGCACTTGGGTGCATGTTCCTATTTGCATTTGTAATAGTACTATATAACATAAGCGTCAACTGGGGAATATCATATAGTGTAGTGTTCCATATGAATGCGAACAATTACAGACTTCTACAAGCAATAATTGGATGGTCATATACTCCCTTTGTTTTTTATTCTTTATATTTTCCTTAAATAGTTGTTTTATTTTTTAATTCTTCATTGTTTAAACTTTCCTTATTTGAAATAAAAAGTAATAATATTCTCTTTGTTCTTCACTTTTTCCACCAAAAAGTAATCTTTTTCACTTTTCCCCCTTATTTGACATTAAATGGGTCAAAAAGTACCCTCCAAGAAACTTGAAAGTAACCTAAAATCTTGTACAAAACACAATGTAACAATTGAAAAAATGGAGGGGTACTTATTTTTCTCATTGGAAGGATACTAGTTGGATTGTAACCAATAATTGGAGTAAGTGTTTCTAGTCTTTGTTGAGGAACGCTTAGTTGATCTCCAAGATTATTGGAGTAAAGTACCCAATCCCCAAGTGTTTTTATGCAAAGAATACGTATCCTCCTTATTTAATAAAATAAAAAAAATCATAGAATACCTCTACTCATGCCCATAAACTCATAAAGGGATTGGACTGATTCAAGGTATGATCCTTGGAAATGTTGTATAATGTATAACTGGTCAACCTTTGGTCCATTTCTTTGTAATTGCATATGAATCAAGGAAATAAACTACGGAAGGATAGTTAGGTCATCCAGAATGATGAACATGAATAACAAGTTTTGGCATCATCACTTGAATGAGAGGAAAATTAAAGTTTTTTAGTGGCTATAGTAAGAGAAGTTTCGTGCCAAGGTTAGGGTCGGATTTCATGTTCATGCAAAAGGTACCTTAATTAAACTAATTGTTTGGCCCCCATTTTTGGCTAGTTCTAATATGCGCATAAAATGACTAAAATACCCCTAATAATGTTATTTTATGTGGGTGTGGTAGGGACTGTTAAATGTGAGTGCAAAAGGCAAGGTGGAGGTACTAACAGATGAGGTAGAAGGCAGAAAACTGAAGTTTGCAGACGGAATTGATGTTGCCAAAGATGGAATGATATATTTTTCAGAAGCTTCCTATAAATATAGTCTACTAGAGTTTATTTTTGACATTTTTGAAGGCAAACCCCATGGTAGTTTGATGAGCTTTGATCCCATCACTAGAGAAACCAAAATTTTGGTCCGGGACCTTTACTTTCCTAATGGAGTTCAGATGTCTGCTGATCAAAAAGTCTGTCATATTCTGTGAGACACTCATGTAAGCTTTTACTTTCGCCACATTTCTACTTAATTTCATGGTGATGAGTTTCATACATGTTAAAATTTCACGTTGATGGTATAATTTTAACATGTGATTTGACAATTTAGTCCATATAGGGGTAACACTTTAGTCACCATCTAGACTGTCTAGATTAGTACCCGTTTTCAAATTCATAACCCGTTTTTACACATCTAAACTTAGCTCATAAAATCTTCTGAAGTTGTGAAGAACGAGTAGCATTGAAATTGAAATTGAAATTGAACTTGTTTGCGTCTTTTCTGTTCTTAATTACAGGAGAAGATGTAAAAGATACATTCGAGAAGGAGCAATGCAAGGATCGTTGGAAACTTTTGTTGATAATTTGCCCAGTATACCTGATAACATTAGATATGATGAAGAAGGCCACTATTGGATTGGAACTTCCACGGTATTTGATCTTTTATCTATCCTTTTAGAGTTTTAGTGCAATTGATCGATATAAGTGAAATGGTAAACCAAGCACATTTTGCGTTTTTTAGAGTCTACGCATTAATTTTTACCTCCAAAAAATACATTTTACGCTAACGGTATGTGATCACGCACATTCTGTGTTTTTAAGAGTATGCATTAATTTTGCTAACTAAAACTGATATTTACATCTATACTAATATATTATTAAAAGGTGTTCCTAAACAAGGAACGGTGTCGCGTGGTCTTTCTCGCTTTAGGGTGTTTTTCTTCCATGTCAATCCACATACAATTAAAAAAATTAGAAAATGCATTTTAGAAGATTTGATCAAGTGACTTGAGTTTATATCTTAAAGTCTTGTGGCCATAAGCCAAGACATTTTTGGTGTTATCGTTTTAAAGTAAAATATTAGTAAAGGAAATTATAATTACCGAGAGGTTGCCCGAGCCTATATATAAACTAGTTTTAATACTATATTTTACGCTAAGTTATAGTGATTGAAATAGAATTTTGGTGGTTCATCAATTCACTAGTGTTTTGTCATATGCAACATTTTTCTAGCTTATCAAAAGCAACTTTGTTATTAAATATGATGTTTGCTGCTTCAACTAATACTCAGCAATTCACTAGGCCATATGTCATTTTTGCTTATTGAAACTGATTTTTGCTTAACAACAAACCTTTAATTTTTTTGTTGATAAGTTCAAGAGAATAAGCCTTATTAATACAAAATAGAGATTATTATCTTCATATTATTTCATTTCCGCATAATAAAAGTAATAATTGTCTGATAAATTGGCAGTCATTGAAGCCATATTGGGAGATAGCATTGAAGTATCCTTTCATTAGAAAAGGCTTAGCAATTATAACGCGGTATATCGGCCGACCACACATGGAGAAAAATGGAGGAGTGTTTGGAGTTGATTTGGAAGGAAAGCTGGTGGCTCACTATTATGATCCAAAATTATCAATGATCACGGGTGCAAATAAAATTGGGAACTATTTGTATGTTGGTTCACTTTATTATCCTCATATCATACGTCTTGATCTTGCTGTACATGATGCAAAATAGGTAGAGCCTAGAGGGTTCAAGCTACGTGATCTTATTACCTTAATTACCATATATGGGAGTTGGAAATTATGTAATATCAGAAGTACAACGTTATTACTGTTTGGTTCAGAAAATGAAAAAGAACAACTTATATTTCATTTTTGAGGAATGATAAAGCCCTTATTTTATGAGCTATGATAAACATCCAATTCTTTAGATGTTAGTATACATCCCAGCAAGGAATAATAAAGTAATAAAAGACAATATAAAAAAGAAAAAAAATTTTTTTTTTAATTTGCAGATTTTCATTTACCTTTTAATATATAAAAACACATGTTGGTTTCGTGAGCATTATTTATATTTCATGAACACTATTTATTAGTTGCATAAACACTACTTACAATACATGAACACTATTTATTAACATCGCATTTTTCGAGGTCAACTTTTTTTGTTAGTCGACAACTTTTTGTTAGACGGACGCTATTTGTAAACAATATATATGTTTCATGAACACTATTATTCTTGCATAAAGCACTATTTGTAATTACACGAACACTATTTGTAGTTTGCGTGAACACTTATTTGTTAGCATCACATTTTACGAGGTCACCTTTTCGTTTGGCTGACAACTTTATCTTTCTTGTCCCATGTAAATTGACCATTTTACCCCTGCTAGATGTTTACTAACATCTAACAATTAGATGTTCATCATACCTCCTATTTTATAGTCGGCAACCTGCTCGTTATTAGGAATAATTTTGTAATCTTAGCATATTAAAACATACAAATAGGGAATGATTTATAAATAACCAATGTTTCAACTCTCAAACACATCAACATGGGGTTCTCAATTTCTTTTTTTGACATAAAGAAACTTACAAGAACTTTAAAAGGTGTAATAAGAAATACTAGCAATGCGTAGGTAGGTCGCTAGGTCATGTGCTTGTTGGACTTGCTGTCGTTGAACCTTAGTAATGTAGCACCACCGTTTTGACTTAGCAATTTGTCGGGTGTCTGGATGATCCATTTAACGGAGATCTCTTCCATCTTGGGGAAACGGGGATTATTAACTAGAAGCACCAAGTCTGTGTAGATCGAAATGCATTCATAGTCCCGTTCATATGGCCAAATTATCGCGTGTAGACATGATTGTGCTTCCATGGAGAGAGGTTGAGCGTGCATGGAGGCAACGACCATGACCTTGCCGAGTAGGTGTCAGGCATGAATAGCAATCCACGCAATACCACCGATTGAGGATCTTATTCCAAGATCCATCGATGCGGAAGTGGACTTCTTAGGGGCGGCAGAGTAGAGTTTGACATATGTTGGCAACAATGAAACTAGGCGGACCCAAATCCTCCCGTTGGGGGGTTGCATATATGTTGGTGATTGTGTAAAAATGCGGTGTTCATTCATCCCTAGATGGAGAGCATGTTGAAGGCGGGTCGAGGTTGCATGAATTTGACGGAATACGATCGTTAAGGTGTACACCAAATACCCCATAATGTTGCGATGAAGGTGGGTAAACGAGGCCCATTGATGCCATCTTCATTCCTAAATGTCTGGACCCAGGCAATCAACCAATTTCTGAATGTGACATGGCCATGGTCTTGAAGGACCATCCCCAACTGAATAGAATGCCATGCCAGAGTAGCCAAAGAGCAGTGTTGAAAAAGGTGTTGAGCATTCTCCGGGGCCTGGAGGCAGATTAGGCATAGGTTTGAGTTCGTGAGCCCGCACGGGTTAGCGTTGAGCGCAATTCCATTGTGCCAAAGCTTCCCGGACAAAAAGTTTCCATTTGGGCATGATGTTCGAGACCATAGAGTGTCCGAAAAAACGTCGAACGAGACTGGGGGTTCATGCTATTAATTTGTTGTTGGGTGGAGAGAAAGAAGTAACTAGACTTAGTGATGTACTGACCCGATGGGTGAAGGGGCCAGTAGAGAGAATCAGGGGGGCTAAAGCTGGGGAGTTCCAAACCTCGAATTTGGCACGCACTATCAGCAGTGAATAACCTACAGATACGTGGAGTATCCCATCCTTGATTATGGGGAAGGATGAGGGCAGGGATTTGTTGAGAGACATTTATGTCACTCATAGGGTAATAATTCGTGCTTAAATAGAGTCTTTTTAGTTTAATTTTCGTAATTATTCTTCTAATTTTATTTCCTTTTTATTTATTATTGTTTTCTTTATTTATTTTCATTTTATTATTTTATATGTATAGTTTCTCCCCTTGTGTTTGGTTTTCTATGTAGGTAAGCTTTTTGGAGCTACGCGTTCGAGTTTCAAAGTTAGAGGGGTGACTTGATTTAGTGCTATAATATAGATCTTATCCTACACCACACTTCCCACCTATCCATACCACACACCAAGCATAGAGTGGAGCAATTTTGCCAAAATAAGAGCTTTTGGAAGGATTTGTGCACAAGGGTCATATTAAAACGGTAATAACTTTCACTAAAAATAATATTTTTCAGTGATTCAAGTTGGAGATGAAAGTTTAGCTCGATAGCTTTCCAACGAGTGGTCACAATCCTGATTCCGATGAAAAATGAAAGAGATATGGCTCTTTGAAGTCAGGCGCGTCTGCTGGCCCGCCCGAGCTATGCCCAGCCTGCCCGGGCTCCTCAGCCCGCCCGAGCAAGTGTCCTGCCCGCCCGGGCTGATGAAGAGTGGAGCTTCTGCCTCGACGAAGAAGGATAGCATGCCCCGCCCGGTGGATCAGCATTGGCCCGACCACCTTGCCCGCCCGGGCCATGTGGAGCCCGCCCGGCTTGCTTTATTCTCGCACGTTTTTCTTCGGCCCATTTTGTTTGACGATGTAATTGAGGGGGAGTATAAATACCCCCCCTTAGCCCATTTTGAGGAGCCAAGTTTTATTTTATTCCACTACTTTTTAGTTTTTAGAATATTTTAGGGTTTTAGGGAGGATTAGCATCCATAACTTAGTTTAGGGGAAAAGTGAGAAAACTCAAAGAAAGATTGAAGATTTGGAGATACAAGGGTGACAACTTGTATTTGAAGATTCAACAATTTATCAATGAGAATTTCTTACTCTCTCTCTCTTCTTTTATTTACTTTATTTTAATTATTTTCATTGTTTAATCTTCATGTTTAATAGTTAATCTAGATTAAAGTTTTCATCTTTTCCTAGTTTCTTCTTATTTGTTCACTAGATTTTGTTTTGTTTTTGCTTTAAAGTCTTGATTTTTGGTTTTTGCTATTTATAGATTGGTGATTTATTGCTAGTTTTTCCATGTTTAGGATGTTTGGTAGTATAATGGATAGTGAGTAGTTCATTAACTAGGATTGGGAGTAGCCCGATCATTGTTTCCATCCTATTTTCATGAGTAGAGTTTATTAGGTTGGTTATGATTGGGATTTGTGCAATTTCAATCATTGATGTTGATTGGTGACTTAGTTGATGTGAGCTCCATCACCTTTTGATCCTTTTTGTTGTCCATTTAATGGTTTTCTTTTATGTGGTTGACCTTCATGATTGATTGATTAGTTGATGTACATCACTTGTTGATTGTTATTAACTTGGGTTTGATTTCAATTCCTAACTTGGCCTAGTTAGGTGATAACACCTCGAAATATAGGTTTTGTTGCCATAATTAGGACTCTAAACTCCCTAACAACGATTTTAGAGGTGTTTAGGTTTGTTTGTTCCCTTTGCATATCCCCAATACATGTCAATCCCTATATCTCTACTCGGTTGTTGGATGTGAACTATGATTGTGGTGTTTTCCCATTCCTAGTGCTTTTCCTAATTTGATTTCAATAGTTTATACCCTTAGGCCCATTCTTCTTTTGGACTTATTTTCAGCAAAAATAAGTAAAAATAAGTTGATTCGGTAAAAATAAGTTCGGTTCAAGCAAAAATAAGTAAAAATAAGTTCGGTTCGGCGAAAATAAGTAAAAATAAGTTCGGTTCAACAAAAATAAGTTCGGTTCGGCAAAAATAAGTTCGGTTCGGCCAAAAATAAGTTCGGTTCAGGCAAAAAATAAGTTTAGTCTTGTCTAATGTTGTAATTATTATTTTTGTTTTCAATATTACTATTACTATTGTTATTATTATTATTAATATTATAATTAAAATAACGATGAATTTGTATTTTTTATTTTTTATTTAGTATTTATTATTTATTAATTATTATTATTATTTATTATTTATTATTTATTATTTATTATTTGTTATTTATTATTTATTATTTATTATTTATTATTTATTATTTATTATTTATTATTTATTATTTATTATTTATTATTTATTATTTATTATTTATTATTTATTATTTATTATTTATTATTTATTATTATTATTATTATTATTATTATTATTATTATTATTATTCTAATTATTAATAATAATTATTATTTATTATTTATTATTTATTATTTATTATTATTATTATTATTATTTTTATTATTATTATTGTAATTATTTATTATTATTATTATTTATTATTTATTATTATTATTATTATTTTATTATTTTATTATTTATTATTTATCATTTATTATTATTATTATTATTATTATTATTATTTATTATTATTATTTATTATCTATTATCTATTATTTATTTATTATTATTATTTTTTATTATTATTTTTTATTTTTTATTTATTATTATTTATTATTATTATTTTTTATTTTTTATTTTTTATTTTTATTATTATTATTTTTTATATTTTATTTTTTATTTTTTTATTTTTTTATTTATTATTTATTATATTTTATTTATTATTTATTATTATTTATTATTATTATATATTATTTATTATTATTTATTATTATTTATTATTTATATTTATTATTATTTATTATTTATTATTTATTATTTATATTTATTATTATTTATTATTTATTATTTATTATTTATTATTTATTATTTATTATTTATTATTTATTATTTATTATTTATTATTTATTATTTATTATTTATTATTTATTATTTATTATTATTATTTATTACTTTTTTTTTTATTTTTTATTTTTTTATTATTATTATTATTTTTATTTATTATTTTTTATTTATTATTATTAATATTATTTTTTATGATTTATTATTTATTATTATTTATTATTTATTATTATTATTATTTACTTTTATTATTATTTATTATTTATTACTATTATTTATTACTATTTTTTATTTATTATTTTATATATTATTTATTATTTATTATTATTTATTATTTGTTATTTATTATTATTATTTATTATTTTTATTATTATAAAATAATAAAATAATAATAATAAGTATTGGTAATATTATATTAATACAAGTTTAGTTCAAGAAAAATAAGTTCGGTTCAGTAAAATAAGTTCGGTTCGGCAAAAAATAAGTTCGATTAGCATTAAAATAAGTTCGGTTCGAAGAAAATAAGTAAAAATAAGTTTAGTTCAAGAAATAAGTAAAAATAAGTTCGGTTCAAAAAAATAAGTTCGGTTCGGCCAAAATAAAATAAGTTCGGTTCGGTTAGGCCAAAAATAAGTTCAAAAGAACAGGGCGCTTAGTTTAACCAAAACTTGATGATTTCTTCGGCCTAGCTTATTGTTAAATTAACACATATTGGTGCTCCTTAGTCCTTTGTGGAAGAATGACCCTTGCTTGTCGAGCTTTACTTAGTTTAGTGGTCTAGTTAGGTTTTGTTTGACTTTAGGAGACTAAGTAACGACCCTAGTTTTCCCATTGTCGGATTCCACCTTTAAAGTTGCCGCTTTCCGAAGAGGGTTCTCATATTTGCACCCAAAAAATGGGTTTCTCATAATAATACAATCAGTGATATTTATAAATAACCAGTTGAAGTCTATGGAAAAAAGGTTGAGCAAAACACACAAACAGAGGGTTCTTATAACAATTTTTATTTTTTGACAGAGATAAAACTACTTTTTGCCAAAAAGGTTACTTTTTGAATTTTCATGAGTTTATATAGAAAAAAATTCTGGTTAATAGTGGACAAATTGCCCACCATCAATTAGTGTTTTATTACTTCTTTTCCCTTTTTTTGGCCTTGTTCTTTTGCACTTATTTTCAATTCATTTTAGTTCAGTTCAATTCAGTTCAGCTCAGCTCAACTCAGCTCACTTCAGTTCAGTTCAATGTTGTTGTTATTATTATTATTATTATTATTTATTGTTATTATTATTATTATTACTATTATTATTACTATTATTTATTATTATTATTAATATTTGAGTTCAGTTCAATTCGTTTCAATTCATTTCAGTTTTGTCCGGTACAAATGAACGGGGCCGCCTTAGTCCTCATACCTCTCTCAAGTTAACTACTGTTATAGGGAGGGATCACATCTCCTACAACTGTCAGGTGCGGACTGCTCATTACAAAGACTTATTTTGCTAAAAATTGCTTCTTAATTCTTATTTATTCCTAGATAGGGTCAACAAATTCCTTGTTATGATTGGAGGGATTGTAATCATTCCTCACTGATTGGGTGGCCTATATAGGTCATATCGATAGCTTAAAAGTAGATAATGCTCTTAGTTCATTTATCTTTGAGCTATCATATAATAGATGATTGATTCACTCACACTTTATATAATCATTGTAAGTGTATTTATTTTGTGTGAAAATAATACTAATAGACGTAAAAAGTAAATACCTTGTAATAGTGTAGTATGATCTGTTTGGGCCCATTTCTTGGACCAGCCCACTTATGGCGAAGTTACCAAAATACCCCCACCTCTAGGGAAGAAAATCCTCCACCAGCTGGAGCTGACTAAAATACTCTCATTTATTGGAGATCCCATCCTCTATAAATAGCGGTTGTCTCACCAATCAAAGGGTAAGCAATTCTCAGCTACAAAACCCAGAACATCTCTCTCTACATTGATCACTCTCTCTCTCTACCTCAATCATTTACTGACTTGAGCGTCGGAGGGGCGATCCTGGATCACCCCGGGTAGGCTAACCTTGTTTTGCGGGTTTCCCGCGTACGGACAACGAGCTCGGGCGTACCTTCTTGGGGCCTACATCAAATCACTCAACATTCAACAATCCTTAATTTCTTGACGTAAAACAAGTTTGGCGCCGTCGCAGGGGAAGTTACAAACAAAGTCGCTTCGCCACCACTCAGTAAGAATCACCTCATTGCCACTCAGCAACCCCCAACTAAGAAGACACGCTCCCAAGCCAACCGTTCCAGGAGAGCTCAAGCATCCCATCATGCACCTACGGTGCTATCCCCCAATCCCAATGATGATGATTCCACCCCAATGGGGAATCCATTGGCATCACGAAGTCGGTCATCCTGCGGCCTCGGGTCAGATATAAGCAGCTGACCCTCCACCCATAACTGCAAGAGACGTCATCTTGATTGCAGCTCAAATTCAACAAACTCTCCAGCAAAGTCGGATGGATATAGTTACCACTCTCGTCACGAAGAGATCATTCGTCCCTCCCTAGATGCTAAGCCTAACCTGCCGGGACCTAAACGAAGGGAAGAACCACATAAACTTTCAAGGGGAAAATCAGCCAGGGAGAAGCAAGCTACTCACGCCTCTTTAAGGCTCCTCAGAGACATGTCATCAATCGGAAGAATTTTTCTCGAAGAGCACGACTCATGAGTACCCAACCGAGAAGAGGGGTATGGTGACTCGGAACTGCAAAACCCCTCCAGAATAAACAATGGCACTCTCAAGTTTACGGTCCGGCTCAGCCACACCTACTCAACAACGGTACCTACTCATTCAAGTTATCCACTTGGCCAAGGCATATACTCAGCAATAGGTGCCTACTCATGAAAGGCACCTACTCATCAACGGTACCTACTCATTCAAGGTACCCACTCATCCTTGGCGCCAACTCGGCTAAGAAAATGTACTCGGCCATGGGTGCCTACTCATTAAAGGCACCTACTCATCAACGGTACCTACTCATTCAAGGTACCCACTTGGCCAAGGCATATACTCAGCCATAGGTGCCTACTCATGAAAGGCACCTACTCATCAACGGTACCTACTCATTCAAGGTACCCACTCATCCTTAGCGCCCACTCTGCCAAGAAAATGTGCTCGGCCATAGGTGCTTACTCATTAAAGGCACCTACTCATCAACAGTACCTACTCATTCAAGGTACCCACTCATCCTTGGCGCCCACTCGGCCAAGGAAATGTGCTCGGCCATAGGTGCTTACTCATTAAAGGCACCTACTCATCAACGGTACCTACTCATTCAAGGTACCCACTCATCCTTGGCGCCCACTCGGCCAAGGAATGTACTCGACCATAGGTGCCTACTCATCAGAGGCACCTACTCATCCACGGTACCTCCATCAACTTGGCGTGTGCGAGCTACCTCCATCCAAGCACGACCTCTCCGGTCTAAAGAGCGAACCGGGGACAAAGTAAATGAACCGCACATCGGGGCACCTAATTTAATGCGACGCATAATTCCGAGCCCCTTTCGGGACCGGGCGAGGTACCCTGAACATGGGTCTCTCTCGATTTCCGTTAAACGACCGCCTCGGGAAGGAATGATGCTACCCTATCCGTTCATCCAGCGTGGGGCAAATAACTTGGCACCCCTCAGCTGGACAAATAAATACGCTCAAAGGAGGAAGGATGGGGCTAATAAGCCTCAGAAGTCGAGAATTTCTGCATCGGCACCTCCTCAGTCATAAGAGGAGCGTCCTACTAACTTAGCCAAAAACGGCTAAGTATCGTTAACTGGTACCTACTCGACGTCCGAGTAGCGTCATGAGACCTCCTCGGGAAACATAGAGGTCCTAAACTCCCCCGAGTCGAGAAACATATTCATTGGCACCTCCTCGCTCATAAGAGGAGCGTCCTACTAACTTAGCCAAAAACGGCTAAGTATCGTTAACCGGTACCTACTCGACGTCCGAGTAGCGTCATGGAGACTTCCTCGGGAAACATGGAGGTCCTAAACTCCCCGAGTCGAGAAACATATTCATTGGTACCTCACTCGGATTTTGAGGAGCGTCACTCAAACACTTAGTCAAGTATGGCTAAGTACTTATGGCACCCACTCGGATAGCATGGGGCTCATCAGTTCTCATCCGAGCGGCGTCCTACTCCCTCGGTCAGCATGGAGTCCACGTACTCCTCTACCGAGCTGCTTTAAACTTAGTCAAGTATGACTAAGTGCTCACGACACCCACTCGGACAAAGATGGGGCTCATCAGTCCTCATCCGAGCGGCGTCCTACTCACTCGGCCAACAGGAGCTCCTCTCCGTTGTCGAGCCGCTTTATACCTAGTCAAATATGGCTAAGTATCAACTAGCACCCATTCGGACGACTTGGGGCTCATTAGCCCCTCATCCGATTGGCTTCCTACTCACTCGGCCAATAGGAGCTCTCTCCGTTGCCGAGTCGCTTTTATACTTAGTCAAGTATGACTAAGTATCAACTAGCACCCCTCGGTCGACATGGAGTCCACGTGCTCCTCTACCGAGCCACTTTATACTTAGTCAAGTATGGCTAAGTACTCATGGCACCCACTCGGATAGCATGGGGCTCATCAGTTCTCATCCGAGCGGCGCCCTACTCCCTCGGTCAGCATGGAGTCCACGTACTCCTCTACCGAGCCACTTTATACTTAGTCAAGTATGGCTAAGTACTCATGGCACCCACTCGGATAGCATGGGGCTCATCAGTTCTCATCCGAGCGGCGCCCTACTCCCTCGGTCAGCATGGAATCCACGTACTCCTACCGAGCCACTTTATACTTAGTCAAGTATGGCTAAGTACTCATGGCACCCATTCGGATAGCATGGGGCTCATCAGTTCTCATTCGAGCGGCGCCCTAGTCCCTCGGTCAGCATGGACTCCACGTACTCCTCTACCGAGCCACTTTATACTTAGTCAAGTATGGCTAAGTACTCATGGCACCCACTCGGATAGCATGGGGCTCATCGGGTTCTCATCCGAGCGGCGCCCCTACTCCTCGGTCAACATGGAGTCCACGTACTCCTCTACCGAGCCACTCTGCACTTAGTCAAGTATGGCTAAGTACTCACGGCACCCGCTCGTACAGCATGAGGCTCATCAGTCGTCATCCGAGCGGCGCCCTACTCCCTCGGTCAGCATGGAGTCCACGTACTCCTCTACCGAGCCACTCTGCACTTAGTCAAATATGGTTAAGTACTCATGGCACCCACTCGGACAAGACATGGGGCTCATTAGTCCTCATCCGAGCGGCGTCCCGTTTACTCGGTCAACGGAGCTCCTCCTTGCCGAGTCGCTTCTATACTTGGTCAAGTATGGCCTAGTATTAGCTAGCACCTATTCGGATAGCCTGGGGCTCATTAGCCACTCATCCGAGTAGCCTCATAAATTACTCGGTCAACAGGAGCTCCCCTCCTTGCCGAGTCGCTTCTATACTTGGTCAAGTATGGCCTAGTATCAGCTAGTACCTATTCGGACAGCCTGGGGCTCATTAGGCCCTCATCCGAGTAGCCTCATAACTTACTCGGTCAACAAGAGCTCCCCTCCTTGCCGAGTCGCTTCTATACTTGGTCAGGTATGGCCTAGTATCGGCTAGCACCTATTCGGACAAAGATGGGCTCATCAATCCTCATTCGAGCGGCGTCCCCACTCCTCGGTCGGCATGGAGTCCACGAACTCCCTACCGAGCCACTTTACACTTAGTCAAGTATGACTAAGTGCTCATGGCACCCACTCGGACAGCATGGGCTCATCAGTCCTCATTCGAGCGGCGTCCTACTCCCTCGGTCAGCATGGAGTCCACGAACTCCTCTACCGAGCCACTTTACACTTAGTCAAGTATGACTAAGTGCTCATGGCACCCACTCGGACAAAGATGGGCTCATCGGTCCTCATTCGAGCGGCGTCCTACTCCTCGGTCGGCATGGAGTCCACGAACTCCTCTACCAAGCCACTTTACACTTAGTCAAGTATGACTAAGTGCTCATGGCACCTACTCGGACAAAGATGGGCTCATCGGTCCTCATTCGAGCGACGTCCCTACTCCCTCGGTCGGCCACTGAGTCCACGAACTCCTCTACCGAGCCACTTTACACTTAGTCAAGTATGACTAAGTGCTCATGGCACCCGCTCGGACAGCATGGGCTCATCAGTCCTCATTCGAACGTCGTCCTACTCCCTCGGTCAGTAGGAGACCCCCCTCTCCTTCGCCGAATCGCCTCTAAACTTAGTCAAGTATGACTAAGTACCTCATTGGCACCCACTCGGTCAGTATGGGGCTCATTAGCCTCTCATTCGAGTGGTGTCCGACCCACTCGGCCAGTAGGAGATCCTATCTTCTTCACCGAGTTGCTCTTCATACTTAGCCAAATTCAAGCTAAGTACATCGTTGGCACCCACTCGGTCAGCAGGGGGCTCATTAGCCTCTCATCCGAGTGGCGTCCGACCCACTCGGCCAGTAGGAGATCCCCTCTTCTTCACCGAGTCGCTCCTCATACTTAGCCAAATTCAAGCTAAGTACGTCATTGGCACCCACTCGGTCAGCATGGGGCTCATTAGCCTCTCATCCGAGTGGCGTCCGACCCACTTGGCCAGTAGGAGATCCCTTCTTCTTCACCGAGTCGCTCCTCATACTTAGCCAAATTCAAGCTAAGTACGTCATTGGCACCCACTCGGTCAGCATGGGGCTCATTAGCCCCTCATCCGAGTGACGCCCGACCCTCTCGGCCAGTAGGAGACCCCCTCTCCTTTGCCGAGTCGCTCTTATACTTAGCCAAATTCAAGCTAAGTACTTCATTGGCACCCACTCGGACAGCATGGGGCTCATTAGCCCCTCATCCGAGTGGCGTCCGACTCGCTCAGCGCAAGGAGCCGCTCGGCACAAGGAAGCCCAAAAGGACAAGGAGCCAGTCGGCGCAAGGAGCCGCTCGGCACAAGGAAGCCCAAAAGGACAAGGAGCCAGTCGGCTCAAGGACCTACTCGGCACAAGGAAGCCCAAAAGGACAAGGAGCCAGTCGGCTCAAGGACCTACTCGGCTTGGGCACCCTCTCGGCCACTTGGCCATGGGACCCCGGTTGACCATCCTCGCGTACCCGGTCGGCCAGCATCAACGCACCGGCTCGGCCAGGGCACCGGCTCGACCCGATCGTCCATCCTCGAGCCGCAACTCGGCTAACCTCAAAGGCCCGCGGTCGGCCCGCCTCGAGTACCCAGTCGGCCTTTCGACCAAGGCACCTGGTCGGCCCTCTCGACCAAGGTACCTGGTCGGACTCAGCCAGCACATCTCGAGAGAGCTGCTCGGCCACTCGACCAGAGACTCGCTCGGACTCGACCAGCAAAGCTCGAGAGAGCTGCTCGGCCACTCGACTAGAGCACCCCCTTGGACTCGGCCAGCAAAGCTCGAGAGAGCTGCTCGGCCACTCGGCCAATACCCCCGCTCGGCCACATGGCACCTGCTCGACCCGATCGGCCATCCTCGAGTACCCGGTCGGCCATCGTCGAGCACAAGCTCGGCCAGCCTCGAGGGCACCAGCTCGGCCAACCTTAGAGTACCTGCTCAGCCAGCCTCGAGGGCACCCGCTCGACCAGCCTCGAGGGCACCTGCTCGGCCAGCGACGAGGGCACTCGCTCGGCCAGCCCCAAAGGACCTGCTCGACCAGCCTCAAGGCACCTGGTCGGCTTGCCTCAAAAGCACTTGGTCGACCTGCCTCAAAAGCACCCCCTCAGCGGGACCCCCGTGCTTGGTTAATACTAGCGACAAAAGAGTTTTTCCACCATGATCCGGCATAAAAATTCGTCGGTCCCGCTCAACATCAGCAAAAATGCAAACACTTCATTCCGCCAATCAACCGCACTAAAAATGGCGATTTTCACTCCGATTACTTGGAGTGGGGCTAATTGTTTGGGCCCATTTCTTGGACCAGTCCACCTATGGCGAAGTTACCAAAATACCCCCACCTCTAGGGAAGAAAATCCTCCACCAGCTGGAGCTGACTAAAATACCCTCATTTATTGGAGGTCCCGTCCTCTATAAATAGCGGTTGTCTCACCAATCAAAGGGTAAGCAATTCTCAGCTACAAAACCCAGAGCATCTCTCTCTACATTGATCACTCTCTCTCTCTACCTCAATCATTTACTGACTTGAGCGTCGGAGGGGCGATCCCGGGACCACCCCCGAGGTAGGCTAACCTTGTTTTGCAGGTTTCCGGCGTACGGACAACGGAGCTCAGGCGTACCTTCTTGGGGCCCACATCAAATCACTCAACATTCAACAATCCTTAATTTCTTGACAGAAACATGATCTAAATATTTTTCCTTCACTTTTTTGCTTCATTTCTTAGAATTTGCAATATAATTCTTAAAACACAGCTTGCCAACATTTAGAATTCGGCACAAGCTCGCCATTCTTGCCATAGTGACTCGGTCTAGGAACATACTGATGAACAATTGTGTCAAACTCATAACAATTTTTAGATAAAGGAGCCTATGCACAACCTAATCAGTGGGGTTCCTCTACCAATTGCCATTAAGAATTCATACTAATTTTTTGTAAAAATTGTGTGGTGCAACATACGGTTCAGTCGCAACTAGAGGTGGGCATGGGCCGGGCCAGCACGCGGGTCGGCCCGACCCGGCCCGAGCCCGCCGAGGCCCGGCTCGGCCCGTTGTCCACTCCGTGGGCCTGCCACGGTTAAGAAATTTATTTCAGGCCCGCACCGGCACGAGCCCGCCTATATGGCTCGTGGGCCGAACGCCCCTTTTCTTTGTTTTTTAGCCTAAAACTGCCATGAATCCAAAAAAAATAACATAAAACACGAGCCAGGCCCGCAGGAGGCACGAGCCCGGCCCGCGGACCCGTGGGCCTAGGCCGGGTCGCGGACAAAATCTGGAAATTTCAGACCCGCCACTCACGGACTCGGGCTCGGGCTCGGCCCGACCCGCCATTTCCTCAAGCCCGTGGGCCGAGCCCGTGAACAAGCCCGACCCATGCCCAGGTCTAGTCGCAACTCATCATTGTGCCTCACATTTCAGGCTAGAGCAAATTCATATCGGGTTGCGCTGCCCAGCCTCTACTGCTTTACCAACATTCATCTTCAGTAGAGTTTGTTGAAAAGTAGAGATGATCAACATGTATCCCGCCCGACCCATTAGAAAATGAGTGGGTTTTGTGCATGATTTTTCGCATGTGGTTCGGGACCGACCCGATTTTTTGGGCAAAAAAGCCGGGCCACGAGCAACCTGTAACACGCCAGTTTTTATTTTGGAATATAATTAATATTTATTTCATTGAAAGTAAATTATTATTTATTTATTTTTAAGCTCATTTCATATTTAATATCATTTAATTTAGATAGTAACTCGAAATTCAGGGGTGTTATACAACCTAAATCTAATAGGCTAAATTTTGGCCAGGTCTAAATTTGCGAGTTTTGACATGGGAATTTTGGCCCGAGGTTTTGGCCAAAGCCGAGCCCGACCCCCAGTCCTGGTCCCGACAAATTCTAGGCTCGGGCGGTTTGGTAAACGTGGGCCCTATATATATATATATATATATATATATATATATATATATATATATATATATATATATATATATATATATATATATATATATATATATATATATATATTCTAATATAACATATGGATCCTAGAAAAAAAAATATCAATTTCATTGATATTATACTTTGTATTACATATTTAGTAATCTAGTTGTTACAAAACTTAAAAACATGTAATAAATGTAAACACTTCATCTACTTCGAAGCCATCATCCATAATTGAGATAACCATGTCCAAGCCAAAAAATTAGCGCCTAAAACCTACAAAGTATGTAAATAATCATAAAAAGCGGTTTCTTCTAGCATTTTGAGAAGCAAAATCATGAATAATATCATCAAGATTAGTATTTTCTAACATATCCTTTTCAATAGACAAAATTGCCAAACCACTCAATCTTTCTTGTGACATTGATGACCTCAAATATGGCTCCTTGTTGTGATTTTTGTAGTTCATCTAAACGTTTTCTCTTTTTTCTTTTTTCACTCAGAGAGAATATTTTTAGGCAACATCTTGACAATAATAACAAACATCTTAAAACATATACAAAAGAAGTATAGAACAACAACACTTGGGAAATAAATTCGTAGAAATCTAACAAGAATTAGAGAAACCAACACTACATTGCCAAAGCTCAGCAACTATAAGTCTTCAGTATATATCAATATATGCTCTGTAAAAATATGATAAAAATAAATTAAGATGATACCATAAAATATTAAAAGAATTATAATTTAATGAATAAAAAATTAAGAATATCAATCATTCAATTTAAGAAGTAAGACAAACAAATTACTGAATTAGTAATAAGAAGTAACTTACGGGTTCTGTAGAGGAAGAATGGAAGTTGGAAGATCTAACTCATTCAAGATTGGAATTTGGATTTTGCAACTTGTCGACAACGAATACCATTTACCCACCAAGGCCCCAAAATCAATTTCTCAATTTTCAAGACCAAATTCAATTATCAATTATGAATTCAGTATTTGGATAAGAAAGGGAATCAGAGAAACAAGAGATTGGAATTTTCAGATGCAAAAAATAGAGATGAGAAAACCCAATATTTATCATGTAATTATTTCCCGTTGCAAAATTTCTAGTAGGGTGAGTAGCCATGAATTGATATTTGATTGATTGTTGAACTGTGGAAGCGTGAAGAACTGAAGAATGAAGATATAGATTTGCAGAACCCGTAGTAGAGTAGATAGAAAAAGTACAGAAGGTCAGTGAAAGCGGGAGGAAAGTAGGAAATTCACGTCTCACTCATCAAAAGTTATTATCTCTGGATTTTTAACTTCTGGATTTTTTGAAACTTGAACCCCTTTTTTATGGGCCCTAGGCGATCGCCCCATTTAACACCCCTCTGGGCCGGGCCTGCCCGACCCATGATCACCTCTATTGAAAAGTTCATAACTCATAATAATAGTAGCAAGGTAAACTACAAACCTGCTACCTAGATATAGTATGTACTATATATTCAAAAGCTGGACCCTAAAGACATAAATCAAAAAGTAGTAGGCCCTTTTTACCGTTTCATTATATCCACCTGATACTCCTGAATTTCAGCGCTTCACGTAATTTTCTCTTCTACCTCCCAATCACCAACACCATTGCCTCACTTAGCTGCTCTGCTCTTCTGTTATCCGAGTTGACTCAGCCACTACAATGGCCGATTCAAAAGCTAATTCATCAGGTTCATCCTCAACACTTGCAGCAACCAATCCAAAACCCAATAAAACCTTTTTTTCATCCCTCATTTTTCACTTAAAAATTTGGTTAGTTCCTATATTACTCGGAGTAGCTGTGCTCTTGTTCCAGGTTGACCCCTTTGATCCTGCACCATTCCCTGTGCACGAGTTTACTAACCAAAGGGCATCAATAATCGCTCCGAAAACCAACAGTCGGATCCTTCCGAAGGCGGAGTTCATTGGTTCAGGACGGCTTTTAGGCCCTGAAGATATAGCTTATGAGCCTAAATCAGGGATTATTTATACAGGGTGTGTAGATGGGTGGGTTAAGCGAGTTAAGCTTGGTGACTCGGTTTCAGAATCAGTGGTTGAGGACTGGGTGAACACTGGTGGCCGCCCTCTTGGTATAGCAATTGCTAGTAGTGGAGATGAACTCGTTGTTGCTGATGCTCATAAGGTATAATAATTTACTCACTCTGTTCTTCCTTCATTGACTTTGGTATTGGGATGTTTAGTTTGCTGTTTTTTTTATACTCCCTCCGTCCCATAAGCATGATCATTGGATGATCTATGGCCTAGATCATGAGGAGAGAGGGAGAAAAATATAATAAAAAATTAGGAAAGAGAAAAAAAGAGGAGTGAGAGGGGTATGATCAGATCGTTGCAACGATATGATCAAAGGGAGATCAAAGCAAAAAAGGTGGAGGAAAAAAATGAAAAAAGCAAAGTACATGACACGTGTAAAAATGAGAGTAAAAGAAATTTATGTTGGGCCTACATTGCTGTTACACTTTATAATGGGGTATGGTAAAATGTAGGATAGAGAATGTGATGATACAAAATTGTAGATCATCCATTGGGGTAAACAAATGATGGTAAAATCAATAGTGGATCATGAATGATGTGGACGACTGACAAAGTAATAAAGTAATTGATGATCCCTAATTTGGGATCATCCATCGGGTAGACATGATATAGTGCGTGTTTTATTTTTGGTGGGTGAACTTTAAATTTTTTTGCCAAATATTCTCATCAATATACAGAAAAAACAAACATTATATTATGGGACGGAAGGAGACTTTTTTTATATAGTAACATGTATTTTTAATTTTTGTCACATTCACCTTCACGTAGTAATTAAAGTCACCAAATATTACAATCAATCATTCATTATGAACCAATATGATCTGTAATGGTGTGTTCATTCAATCATTCTTTTGTAAGAATGAGTTAGGTTGTTTCTTTTTCACGTAAGTAGCCTAATATTTTGTCCTTATAAGAAATCCTCTCTTTGGTGATGTTTCCATGTAAGTGAAATTGAGACATATCACATATGCCACTCCTTTTATCATTTTGTGCCTAAAACACTGTAGCATCAAAACATCCACAATAAACTTAGGCGCGTTCGTTATCGTTTTTGTTTTAGTTTTCGGTTTTTTGAAAACCAAAACAACGAAAACAGAAAAAGTGGTTTTGCACTTTTTAGTTGTCGGTTTTAAAATCAATCATGTTCCAATAAATTTGGTAATTTTTTATTCATTATAGGGCATATATCGTATGACTTTGAAAATCAAAAACCAAAAACGTAAAAACCACGCAATACCGAACGCGCCTGGGTGTTCAGCTAGTGCTATTTGTTTGCTCAATTTGTGCCCTCCAAATAATTAATGAACAAAAGAGTTCTATTGTCAACCAATTGCCCTATAGCATCCGGTCTCTCTACTAGAAGCTTTTATCTCTAATTTTAGCCACCATGTATTAAAGATTAGTGATTTTCTACCTTCATCGAATCATCGTAAATCTTGTGCAATTAATCTAGCAAAATCTAGTACTATCTAGGAAAAGATGAAGAGTAGAATAGTCTAGCAAAGAAAGTAGAAGATCCTAGATATATCTAGCCAAGTACAGAAATTGTAGAGCATGTATGTTGGTTGATGGTCACCAACTTCAACCACCTATAAACATGTATGAGCATTACTATGTGGTAATGTAAGAAATTGAGCTTTGTTAGTCAATTCAATCAAAAGCCTTCAATATTTCTCTCCCCTCTTTTATAAATCATCCTAAGCATTTAAATCTAAGCCCATAACACTTCCGCCTAATTTCCAACAAATCTTTGTCTGACAATTAATGTCTTTCAGAAGTAATTCATTTTTCATCATGAATCTCTAAACATCCCCTAATTTTCAAGGGTTGTACTGAAAGAATTATATTGCTACGTGATGTAACGCGTGTATAATTTTGTGAGAAATCTTCCACACATAAAATGCATCCGCCAATTTAAAGATTTGCTCTTGTGCCCATAAAAATTTCTTTTATCTATCAGAGTTTGCTGCCAGAAAAAAATAAAACTCTACTCAAGTAGATATTCTTTGTTATGTTGGTCAATTATCAAATTACATTATAACACCAAGGGATTGAACTGGTACATGAAGTTTCAGACTTAATAAGCATTACTATTACACATAATTAATACATTTACCAAAATAATGTGACATTTTTCTCACAGGGCCTGCTGAAAATCACAAAGAACAAGGAAATACAACTACTAACTGATGAAGCTGAAGGAAAGAAATTCAAGTTTACAGATGGTGTTGATATTGCTAAAGATGGCACAATTTATTTCACAGATGCTTCATACAAATATGGGTTCCAAGATTACTTACATGATATCTTAGAAGCCAGACCTTATGGTAGACTACTGAGTTTCAATCCTAATACTAAAGAAACCAAAGTTCTTCTTCATGATCTCTACTTCCCAAATGGAGTTGCCGTCTCTCCTGATCAGAAATCTCTTATCTTTTGTGAAACACCTATGTAAGTTTTAAGTTTACTGTTGCAGAATAATAACCAATGATAGGTTGCATGAGCTCGACCTGAAGTTACTGAAAGAAACCTTGTTCAAACTGAACTTAAGCACCTTGAATGCGAACTGAGTTAACCCAAATTTCATTATTTGTTATGATGTTATGTTTTACATGATCTGTTATGTGTTTTGAGCATAATTCAAAATAAAACCTGAACTTGACTAATTTACCTTAATATATATGTTCTTGAGTTAACCTGAGTTAACTCCTTCTAGTATTATGTTCAACTGGCTGCTATATATATGTGATTTTAAGTTAATTTCAAAAATGCAGGAAGAGGTGTAGAACATATTGGATACAAGGTGACAGAAAGGGTGCAGTGGATTCATTCATCGATAATCTGCCTGGTTTTCCAGACAATATCCATAGCGATGGGAAGACCAATTATTGGATCGCGATATCCTCTGTAAGCCTTTTGAATTTGCATACTTTCTGAACTGAATTTATCTGAACTTATGTCTCTTGAAACTACTGAAAATAGAGTGAGGATAATATAACCTTAGTTAATTACCTTCAGTACCAAACAAGCCTTTATATACATAATAGTTGAATTCATATCATTTACAATCAATGTCTGTGTTGGATAATAATTGATCTTCTCTTTGATATGATGATTTTCAGTCTGTTTCGCCATATCTAGAGCAAGCAAATAAATTTCGACTAGTACGGAAGGCCATGTTGATGGTTGACAGATACATTGGCCTTCAACATATACAGAGGAATGGAGGAATTTTGGGTGTAGATTTAGAAGGAAACCCAACATTGCACGTCTATGATAGGGCAATGTCACTGATCTCAAGCGGAATCCAAATTCAAGATCATCTATATATTGGTTCTTTGCACTACGTCCATATTGTTCGCTTCAACTTGAGCTATTCATAACCACTTCTCCAGCTGAAGAAGTCATTGCGTTGATCATCCAATCACACATTCACACTTTGTAAGCATCAACTTAATATTTGACATCGATTCCTCTCAAAATTCTGACAATATATTTGTAAATATGTAAAGTATTTACTCCAATATGATATTTGTATATTGGATATATTGTATGTAACAATCTCAGCTATCCCAACTCATACAAATCAAAGATTTGACCTGTTTGTAAATTGCAGTGACTAAATATGTTGCATACCATACACGTATTGCATACAAGTTTTTATGAATTTACTTTGGTCAATGCATTCTGTAATATATATTCTTAATTATATTTGATAAGTGTTAGCTTCCTATTGGGTCTGTAAGCATGAATTCACAAATCACTTCAGCTTTTGGTGATACTTTCCTAATGCTATGGTGGTATTCAGAGTGTTAAAGCGATACATGTTCGTGGCATGGTGGTACCTTGGATGTTTGTGGCTGTATGCGTTTTACAATGATCAAATGTATGTTGTAGTATATTAGATGGTTGGCATAGTGGGATGTGCCAAATCTGGTACCTCTCAAGGATTGATTATCATTGAACAGAGTAGACACCAGTATCCTACTGTTATATCATTCCTTGTACCCTTAAGAATTATTATTGTTCTTTTTGACAGAGAGAATAATTAGATAGAAGATCATTGTCCTAAACTTCTCAAATGGGACCAATCAGAAGCAAAAGGTCCATGAAAATGATTCAGAATGTAGGATTAGATATTTTTGAAATTCTGATATCAGTAAGTTCTGTATTCTTCTACAACACAGGATATATATACTATGTAAGTATGTAACAGATTCTAGTCACATTCACATTCTAAAGACCTTTCTGAAATCCCTCTTTTCCTTGTGACAGGGATCCCATAGCTTTAGCCCTTTCTCTAAGAATAAACTTCTGCATCTTTCCAGTTGCTGTCTTTGGGATTTCCTCAAAGATGATGCTCTTAGGAGCCATGTAATGAGGCAAATGATCACGGCAAAACTTGATAATTTCCTGCTCGTTAGCTTCATAGCCGTCTTTCAACTTCACAAATGCGCACGGTGTCTCACCCCAGTGATTATCTGGCCTTGCTACAACAGCAGCCTCGAGAATAGCTGGATGACTGTAAAGCACAGTCTCGACCTCCACTGTACTTATATTCTCTCCGCCAGATATGATAACATCCTTCAACCGGTCCTTAATTTCTATGTAATTGTCAGGGTGTTTGACTGCAAGATCACCTGAATGAAACCACCCTCCTTTAAAAGCTTCCTTTGTTGCTTTTGAATCCTTCAAGTATCCACTCATCACTGTATTTCCTTTGAACATGATCTCCCCCATCGTTTTACCTATTCAAAACAACAGTTCAAATTTTTCAGTATAACTAATTATTGTGTTAAGTCAGAATGACTAGATTCGTTGTATACAACAGAACTGTAGTATATTACCATCAGCTGGTACACTTTCCATGGTGATGGGGTCTCTGACATCCACCTCCTCCAACCCAAGATGTTGTACACCTTGTCTAGCTTTGATCTTCGACTTCTCGCCAGGAGGTAAAGAATTCCATTCAGGCTTCCAAACACTATAAGTGGCTGGGCCATAAGTCTCGGTGAGTCCATAGAGATGAGCAACTTCAAAGCCCAATTCTTCCATCTTGGACAATATCTGAGGTGGAGGGGGTGATCCTCCTGTAAGAATCCTCACCTTGTTCGGTAAGGTCCTACGATCACCTACAGAGGAGTTCACAATCATGTTAAGAACAGTAGGAGCTGCACCCATGTGAGTCACATTGTGGTTTACAATGTTGTCAAATATAGCCTTGGGGGTGACCTTTCGAAGGCAAATATTCGTGCCCCCCTTGAGCTGCCACACCCCAAGGAAGGCACCATCCGTTGCAATGGAACATGGGGACGGTCCAAAGGTAAGTTGGCATAGGACCCATTTCATGAAGCAAAAAGGTGGAGATTGCATTGATGTATGCACCTCGGTGATTGTAGATAACTCCCTTGGGACGCGAGGTGGTGCCAGAGGTGTAGTTTACACTAATTGGATCCCACTCATCGCGGGGTAGTTTGGGCTCAAATTGGTCATCCCCATTGGCTAACAGGCTCTCATATTCATAATCATACTTGGCATTTATAGGCTCATCAGAATAGGAATTTTCATTAGAGTCAGAATCTGAAATGAGGACAAGTAAGGGTGGTTTTCCTCCAGTTTTGGACAAGAGATGGAGGGCTTCTGAAGCAATGTTGAGTAATTGATGGTCTACAAATAACACCTTAGCTTGGGAATGAGCAAGGAGGGTAGAAAGCATGGTTGAATCGAGGCGAGTGTTAAGAGCACAGAGAATGGCACCGGCCATTGGTACTGCAAAATGCAGCTCGTACATAGCAGGTACATTTGGAGCTAGTGTTGCTACCTGCTCACACAATGGAAATAATCTTAGCTTGTATATAAAGAAGCTAAAGAACTTTTGTCTCCAGAACCAATACACATAAAAATATATTAGGATATTTGATATATTCCATAACACAATGATTTATGTTTAGATTTACTAATAGGTCACCATTTAAACTAAATTATGAAGAGAGGATATAAATGATGCAATAGTTACGAAATTATTCTTGATTATAGAGGGATGAAACTACATCAATCAAGACTTCAGATAAAAGAGCATAATTTGATCTTTTCATTTCAACATTGTTAAAATGTCTTTTCTTTTCCTTTCGTACATTAATAATCTGAATGTTTCTCTTTAGTGGCAGGGTCCCACCAAACATTTAGAATTTCTTACGATAATATCATAATAGACATACTCATCGTTGTCCATTGCAACTTCTTTTCCAAATAAACTAACAAAGATCAACTACAACAAATTAGCCCTATCTAGTAAAATTTCATACTAAGATAAATGTTCAAACTAGTTAGTACCGAGTATGGAACGAAGGGATATATAATTAGGCCCGTTAACTTTTGGTGAGAACCGAATGAACCGAAAGAACCGAACCGAACTAAACCGGCAGAACCAAATTGAACTGAAAATAAGTCGAAAAGAACAGGGCTTTACTAGCCTACTACTGTGCAGGACGTGCAAGGTAATTGATTGCAAAAGTATGATCAAGAAATTGTAGTTTTATCTTTTGTAGTTTTGTGGATTGCTCATCTCATTGTAGCTCAACGTTGAAATGTTTCATGGACGTCAAGTACTCCACGATTCATTGGTTTGTTACAACTTTAGTACTAGGAT
The DNA here is from genome assembly GCA_947648045.1 of Beta corolliflora. Lineage (NCBI taxonomy): Eukaryota > Viridiplantae > Streptophyta > Magnoliopsida > Caryophyllales > Amaranthaceae > Beta > Beta corolliflora. Next base: position 230,497 of record CANSZD010003280.1, on the reverse strand, counting down.
AATGGTTACCGCAAGTTACATGCTAGATGTGACATACTGATTGACATGTCACATTTCTGTACTTCCTCCGTTCTTAATCTATTGCAATAATTGGGTTTTCATGTTTGTCAATGCTCAACTCTAATTATTAATATCTTTAATTACTTTTTAGTAAAAATTATAAAAGCTTGATATTTTGAAAGTGTATAACGAGATGAATCTAACAAGCACATATAAGTATATTTTTCCTTACTTGATAATCAATAATCACAATAGATAGTGAAAAGGTGGTGGGTGAATAGTGTAAAAATCTAATTGTTGCAATAGAAGAAGAACGGACAAAGTATATTATGTGTTATACAATATCACGTGAATTAGAATTTTGCATTATAAAGTTGAGGAACATAGAGCCAAATAAATTCTTAACAAAACTCGCCTATAATTATATTATTTTTTTTAGAAATTCTGTTTCATACCTCAAAGATGGTACTTTTTTTTTGTAAACCCGGAGACAATGCAAATTTACCCAAAATTTAGTAGCTTTAAAAAAAACCCAAACGTCAAATTACAGTATTAGGAATATTACAATATAATAAAGATATTTCTAATTCTTATTATAGTGTAATATTTCTAATATACATCGCACTTATACTTATTAAAAAAATCCAAATTGAAAAATAAATCCTATAGTTTTTTTTTATTGTTTTAATACAAGAGAACATTTCTTATAAGCCAATTATAACCAATTCGTGATGCTGTGAGTGACCCCCATAAGGAGCGGTAGAAGTGCTTAATTACCAAAGGGGTTCTCAAAAGGAGCCCCAAAAGAAATTATAACCAATACATAGATTTTAATTGTAAAATAACAGATTATAATGCTAGATTGCTAGTAACGAGTTAACAACCAATAAAATAAAGTGACACATAAAACATACGAGATGGCCGGGGGAGACGTGAAGGAAGGTGGCGAAAGCGGAAGCGAGTTTCAGGCAGCGGTGACGAGTATCGCTCCAAGTATAGCGCAAGGAGCCGTAGACGACGGAGCTCCGATCGGGGAACACCTTAGCGGAGCGTTGAAGGAAGGTGATTGGTGTCAAGGGAGTTGAGTTGGCCTCGCATTTGACCAAACCATCCACACTTCTCCATGATCCACCACCGTGATCTTCGCCTCCACAAGATGAGCAAAATGAGGAGACAGAAAGTAATAATGCTTGTGGTGGTCTTGGTCTCGGGATTAACAATATTTTTTGCGCACTCACAAAATCACGCGAGTACTTCAACAATCGGTGAAAACTTTGATGTTTCATTGACTTCAAAAAAAAAAAAACAAAGATGACTACGATTTCTTTTTTTTCTTTCTTTCTTTGAATGGTGGAGAGAATAAAGGTGAGGTGGGATTGAGATTTTGAGATAAAGCCAAACAAGAAGCTACTTCAAAAGACCATGTTGTTTAATTTGGACATTGGAGTTACAATAATTGTCTTATTATCCACTTATTAAGTTACTATACTTTTATATTACTGGTTTTATTTGAATAAAATTGCATGTGATGTGTGTATAAGTAATTAATAATTTTGTTCTGAATGATGAACTGTAAAATGAATACTAAAATATGAGATTTGAGATTGCAAGGCGATGTCCATGATGATTTAATAACCAAAATTTTTATTATGTAGCATTATCTGAGCACTACTTGGTATATTGTTCGAGTATCTATATATAACTTCATAACATGATTAAGTTTGGCCGATTCTGAAAGTTTTGGCCATCACGCGTCTTCTTCACATGGCAGACATTCCGAAGTTTCCTTATTCCCTCCCGAATGACCCACGACCTCGTCTTAGAACAACTTTACTCCCTCCAGAATGATCTGCAACCTCATCGTAAGCCAACTAGAGTCCCTTTGAGTTTGGTAAGGTGCTAACCTGAATAGCACATGATTGTCAAACCTTAATGTCAAAATTAACTAAAACCGTTAAGTGGTAGTGTTTTGAGAGAAATATACTATAAAAGGTAGTTTTATGATTTTTTTTTTAAAATTAGTTTTTTGAAAAAAGTTTGTTATAAAAGTTAGTTTTTTTACGAAAATTTTCCAAAAATTAATTAGTACATAGTGACCTAAGAAAATATGTTTTAGTTAAGCCTCATATGGCTTCGGAAGTTAAAGGGGAAAAGATTACGCATGAGCAAATGTATAACACTAATATTAATTAATTGATGAGTGCTGCAATTAGCTAATTAATAATATACAAAAAACTGAGATTAATTGATAATGCAAAATAAAAAAAGGAATTAGAATAAGTTTAAATTATTAGAATGGGTTGTCTAATTCTAACATAAAATTAGACAAAGTCAAGCCTATGTTTTCCTAACAAGCCCATTTTACTTCATTCTAACTCATCAATGTTGTAACACCCCCAAATTTATCTCTTTCTAAAAACATATTTTAATATAAAACTCCTTGAGAAACATGAGAGTATTACCGCCACGTGATAACGTTAAAGGCTTTAATACTAACTACTAACTGAACTTGAAACTAATGCAGCGGAAATAACTTAAATAACTCCTCTTTATTAATATATATAAACTTTATTGTACAACTATGACGACAATAATAAAAATAAAGAATTAAAATAACAACTCCTTGACTAGTTATGATTCCTCACTAGCTCCCCCATATGAAGTATGCATCATATCAACCTGTAAATTCTGCTCGCCAAAATAGGGTCATCACAGGGACAAAGCCATAAATCAAAACAAATAAAAGCGTGTCAGTAAAAATACTGAGTACATGTATATGCGGAATGTTAAACACTTTATTTAATTTAACATTTGAAATATTTAATTTCGAAAAACCTTTCTGGATACTTGATAATACTTAGATAATATAAAGTATATAACCTTGATAAAAATCCTTTTTCCTTGCCTAGGTACCTTTCCTAAAGTGTGCACACCCCCCAAGTTTAGTATTCCTTAATGAGTCTATGACGAGGGGTTACTACCTTGTCCACATGACTTATACAAAAAGTACATGGGTAAATAATATAATGGCTACCGTTCTTGCTAAGATAAATAACAAGCCGTTGCCTCTTTATAATTGTGATCATAAAAGATCATAAATCTAATAAAAATCCTTCGGAAATAATCCTCCTTTAAACAGAATAGTAATACTTATAAACTTAGCCATATAATGGCATAAAATTTTGCTCATAAAATAATCTTGAAACTTCTAAGTATAGAGATAAAACCATACTAATAATATTTGGTAAAGTAAGGTACTAATTATAAAATTAATATTGATGCCAACTAAAAAGTCATGCAAATTCCATCTAAGATATTGGCGCTGAACACTTGATAGTAGTAAAATTATACAACACTAACATGAATCCTCATATGTAACAATGAACAACGTCTTACATGGCCAACTTACACGGACAACTTACGACATATAATACTCTTAGGAATACATGAATCTAGTGCAGGTTAACATGAACTTCATAATAAACTCATAAAAACATGCTTTTAAATCTAAAACAATAATCCTAGTAACATGATGCTAAGTTTTTGCAAAATAATATTTAAAGATCTACATATACACGCACCTTAAAAATTAATAACTACTAAGGGAGAAGAGAAAGGATAGGCTAAGAGGGAGAGAGAGTTTAAACTTGAGAAAAGAGATTTATTTTTCAAATTCGGTGTGAAGAATATGATGGGTGGAGACCCATACTAGTTGGATAGGTAGAGTCGAAGTAGGACTAGGAAACTAAACGATGGGTTTTTGAGAAAAGATAAATAATTTTAGCTAAGATCCACTAATTTTTTTATGATCATATAGCTAGGATTGGGGAATATTCCCTAAGATAAATAATCTAGAAGTTTATAATTAAAAGATAAAGAATAAAGTAACCATATATGATAACTCTTGAACTCAATGGCCGTGAGCTATGCGCCGACAATTAGCTTTTTCTATTTTTTTTCTTTTTGTAAATCTTTTTGTAAAATCTTTTGGATTTTTTTTTTCCTTTAAAACATTTTTAAATTTTGTTTTAGACAAAGTACCTAGATTTTAAAATTAGTAAACCTAGGCCCAAAATCCAAATTAAGCTAAGATTAATTTTAAACACCCAAATTTTTTTATAAAAGCCTTTTTAGTAAATAACAACCTTTTTAATAACCAAAACTTTTCTAAAAAATATGAATATTAACTACTAAAAATACGGAGTATTACAGACTACTCCCCTTAAAAGAAGTTTCGTCCTCGAAACTTGAAGCAAGTAATTCACACATACCACAAACTTTCTATAAAAGTAAGTTGGCTCACTTAATAACTCATGAAACAAGTCAAAATTAGGTAAAAAATAGTATTTTAAGTTAAAAGGGCGAAACTCTATCGCATTCTATCCCCCTTAAAAAGGAGTTACGCATTCTACTATTTTCTTCAAGTATATGTTGTGTAGAATGCGTAACTCCTTTTTAAGGGGGATAGAATGCGATAGAGTTTCGCCCTTTTAACTTAAAATACTATTTTTTACCTAATTTTGACTTGTTTCATGAGTTATTAAGTGAGCCAACTTACTTTTATAGAAAGTTTGTGGTATGTGTGAATTACTTGCTTCAAGTTTCGAGGACGAAACTTCTTTTAAGGGGAGTAGTCTGTAATACTCCGTATTTTTAGTAGTTAATATTTATATTTTTTAGAAAAGTTTTGGTTATTAAAAAGGTTGTTATTTACTAAAAAGGCTTTTAAAATAGGCTTTTATAAAAGATTTTGGGTGTTTAAAATTAATCCTAGCTCAATTTAGATTTTGGGCCTAGGTTTACTAATTTTAAAATCTAGCAGGTACTTTGTCTAAAACAAAATTTAAAAATGTTTTAAAGGAAAAAAAAAATCCAAAAGATTTTACAAAAAGATTAACAAAAAGAAAAAAAATAGAAAAAGCTAATTGCCGGCGCATAGCTCACGGCCATTGAGTTCAAGAGTTATCATATATGGTTACTTTATTCTTTATCTTTTAATTATAAACTTCTAGATTATTTATCTTAAGGAATATTCCCCAATCCTAGCTATATGATCATAAAAAAATTAGTGGATCTTAGCTAAAATTATTTATCTTTTCTCAAAAACCCATTTTTTAGTTTCCTAGTCCTACTTCGACTCTACCTATCCAACTAGTATGGGTCTCCACCCATCATATTCTTCACACCGAATTTGAGAAATAAATCTCTTTTCTCAAGTTTAAACTCTCTCTCCCTCTTAGCCTATCCTTTCTCTTCTCCCTTAGTAGTTATTAATTTTTAAGGTGCGTGTATATGTAGATCTTTAAATATTATTTTGCAAAAACTTAGCATCATGTTACTAGGATTATTGTTTTAGATTTAAAAGCATGTTTTTATGAGTTTATTATGAAGTTCATGTTAACCTGCACTAGATTCATGTATTCCTAAGAGTATTATATGTCGTAAGTTTTCCGTGTAAGTTGGCCATGTAAGACCTTGTTCATTGTTACATATGAGGATTCATGTTAGTGTTGTATAATTTTACTACTATGTTAATTTCACGCCTATGTCCGGTGTCAAGTGTTCAGCGCCAATATCTTAGATGGAATTTGCATGACTTTTTAGTTGGCATCAATATTAATTTTATAATTAGTACCTTACTTTACCAAATATTATTAGTATGGTTTTATCTCTATACTTAGAAGTTTCAAGATTATTTTATGAGCAAAATTTTATGCCATTATATGGCTAAGTTTATAAGTATTACTATTCTGTTTAGAGGAGGATTATTTCCAAAGGATTTTTATTAGATTTATGATCTTTTATGATCACAATTATAAAGAGGCAACGACTTGTTATTTATCTTAGCAAGAACGGTAGCCATTATATTATTTACCCATGTACTTTTTGTATAAGTCATGTGGACAAGGTAGTAACCCCTCGTCATAGACTCATTAATAAGGAATACTAAACTTGGGGGGTGTGCACACTTTAGGAAAGGTACCTAGGCAAGGAAAAAGGATTTTTATCAAGGTTATATACTTTATATTATCTAAGTATTATCAAGTATCCAGAAAGGTTTTTCGAAATTAAATATTTCAAATGTTAAATTAAATAAAGTGTTTAGCATTCCGCATATACATGTACTCAGTATTTTTACTGACACGCTTTTATTTGTTTTGATTTATGGCTTTGTCCCTGTGATGACCCTATTTTGGCGAGCAGAATTTACAGGTTGATATGATGCATACTTCATATGGGGGAGCTAGTGAGGAATCATAACTAGTCAAGGAGTTGTTATTTTATTTTCTTTATTTTTATTATTGTCGTCATAGTTGTACAGTAAAGTTTATATATATTAATAAAGAGGAGTTATTTAAGTTATTTCCGCTGCATTAGTTTCAAGTTCAGTTAGTAGTTAGTATTAAAGCCTTTAACGTTATCACGTGGCGGTAATACTCTCAAGTTTCTCAAGGAGTTTTATATTAAAATATGTTTTTAGAAAGAGAGAAATTTAGGGGTGTTACAACTGTCCCTAGACATCATGCACCAACCTAGTCGTCCTTTCTCTTCTCCTTCCATTGTTTCCCTTTGAATCTCAAACTATAGCAAACGATTATAAAAAAATAACTCGGCAGTCTTAATTACCAAATGGATTAATTAAATTAGTCACTAAATAGATTAAAGAATGTGATTACTGAATGGATTAAGCTGGTCACTAAATAGATTAAACTGGTCACTACGTTCGGAATGTGGTTCGTTCTCTTCTTAATATTGGACTTGGACTGTTAGTTGCCTAATTTTAAATTAAAAGTAGGCGGTCTCTTACAAGACCAATGTCAGAATAAGCAGGGAGGTTTATTGTGTGTAAACAAAAAAAGAATTAAGAGGAAGGGGACATATAATACAACAATTATAATAAGATAAATAAAATAAGAGGACTTTTGAAACACTACTTCAACATCCGAAAAGAAGAAGAACAAAAACATAACATAAAAGGAAGTGGAAGGCGGGAGTTAGCTCATTGACTCAGGCTATGTTCTCATCACCTGAAATATAATGATCTAGTCTGAATTTAGTAAGAATTGATCACCTTATTTCAAGATTCAAACTATCTACATAGTACATACATAGTTTTGCATATATATATCCTACCAATTCTAGGTTTGGGCACATCTGTACTTTGGTTCGTCTTTCTATGCGAAGCTATACTTAGTATTTTAAATTGACCTAGCCCAGTATTATGCCGACTAGTAATCATACTCCCTCCATTTCATAAAAATGGTTACGCTTTGTATTTGGACTCTATTCATCTTCACGACTTTGACCTTTATTTGTGCTTTATATATAAGGAAATATATGATCATGCGAGATCTCATTTAATTCTTCTTAATATAAATTTTGGAAATATAAATTTTTATAATTTTCACAAAAATATATAACTAGAAATATTAATACTAAAAGTTAATCGACAAGTGTGGAAATTCAAAATGAGTAATTGTGAATGGAAGCGAGTATATCAGTTCAAACATATTTCAAAAGAAATCAATTAATAAGATCGTTGATTTACCCATATATATCGAATAGTCTAACATGATAAATTCTAACCTTAATAACAAAATCAAACTTGTCTTCACTTTTCAAAAGTTGAATATTCTTTTTCATGCTTGATCACAAATTTGTACTTTTGTGCTTGGAGTTTAAGTCTCCACATAATGCAAAATGATTTAGAGAAAAAGACATCAAATGTCAAAACCACATAAAGAACAACTCAAATTGAATATCATTCATATTATTACTTACTTCGTTTTTTCGTTTTTCTGATCTAATAAAAGAATTTTTTAAAATTTGACTGATATATCTACTAATTAATATGAAGTACATATAAAATATTATTAGGTGGATTTTTTTTTAAGATTAGGTGAGATTTTTCAAAATTCATTTGTGTATATTCAAACATATATCTTTTACATTTTTAATCACGCAACAAAATATATCAATAGTCAAAAGTATACATTAAAGAATTATTAAAAAGTATATGGAACCTCGGATAAACAGAGGGAGTACGTAATAATATAATATACGTGTTGTGTTAGGGAATAAAACTTACAAAATGGCCAGGGGAAACGTCGAGGAGGCTGGTGAGAACGGAAGCGAGTTTGAGGCAGCGCACACGAGTCTCACTCCAAGTGTAGCGTAAGGAGCCATATACGACGGATGTTCGATCGGAGAACACCTCGGCGGAACGTTGAAGGAAGGTGATTGGTGTCAAGGGTGTATAGTTGGCCGTACATTTCACCATGCCATCCATACTTCTCCTGTCATCTCCACCTCCACAAGATGATGAGCACAATGGGGAGAACGAAACTAATGCTGGTAGTGGTCTTGGCCTAAGGCTTAATAGTGAAAATTTTTGGCCACTTATACCCAAACTCATCAGAAACTCACTCTTATTGTTATTATTATTATAGCTTGACTTCAATAAGGGGACATAGTATTGATGTTTTATCGAGTGTGAAAAAGAAATTTGGAGTGCCATTTTTTTTTCTTTGGAAAAGAGCCAAAGAGGGAGCTGATTGTAAATGATCAAGTAATATATATGTGTCAAACTCTTATTAGTACCAAAACAACCCACTCCCCATTGATGATAATATTATTATTGTTTGATTGCACGCATTATTGGCTTTAGGGTGATGTGTAATCTATATATATATATCTAAAACCTAAGATAAACAAATGTCACGTGCTGCATGTATCCTCCTCCTCCACACAATCAAATGAGGCGTTAAACAATAAAAATGTGTGTTTGAAGACTTGAACCCATGACCTCTCATTTGATATCTTGTCACGCACTAACCAACTACACTACAACGCCTATGTTGTCTTTGTGGGGAGGGGGGGAATTCATTTAAAGACATATATTTCTCTTTTTGAAAACTTCAAATACATGTCAAGAATAATCCAGGCGTATATGGCAGGGACAAGAACTAGTTGATGACTAAATGTGATATCGGACAACTTTTTCATAGCACGCAGTGTATAACCCAATATCTTATTATACTTTTAGCTTAGAGAATATCTTTTGCAATTGTTGTACACTCCCTCGGTCGCTCCCTTCGGTCTTTATTAGTTTACCCGTATCTTTTGCACAGAGTTTGATGAGAAATAATATTGTGGGACATAGAAAGAAAGAGAAACTACTATTTTATATTAAAGTTGAATGTATGTGTGATGGAAAGTGAGTGGTCCCATTCCAAAAATAGAAACAAAAGAAATGGGTAAACTAATAAGGGACATCCCAAAAAGAAATACGGGTAAACTAATAAAGACCGGAGGAAGTATATTGGATTATATATTTGATTCATGCATAATGCAAGAAACTAATTTATTTTTTGGGCCTAGAGAGCGCCACAAAGAAGAAACTAATAAGGGACTTCTCTCAACTGGCTTGCTAATACATACTTTTAAACATTATACTCTAATTCCCTATAAGTAAAAATTATAAAAAATTAATATTTTAAAAGTATATGTCAAGACGAGTCTAACAAGATCGCACATAACTATATTTTTCCATAGAATTCATATAACACAGTCAAAGGTATACCTGAAGTGCTTAACTGCAAGCAGTGGTACACCCGTCATCCCACAAAGTTTTCACTCTCAACTATGGCATATGTATCTACTCCCTCCGTCCCAGAATAGTCTGAACACTTTCCTTTTATGTTTGTCCCAAATTAGTTTGAACACTTCTTTTTTTGGCATGGTCCCACCATTAATATATTATTTATTTTACACGTCTTTCGCCCACACTCTACCTTTTTATCAATAAAAAGTTACCCAATTTTCTCTCTCCTCTAATAAAAAATACCCCACCAATTCCTATCACATCAACTTTTTAAATAAAATAATATTTGATAACCACATTACAATTTATCACCTTAAACTACGTATCCCAACAAGTGTTCAGATCTTTCTGGGACGGAAGGAGTAATACAGTCGTTTAAAACTTAAAATGATATTGTACTACTTATCTTGTGGACAAGCGAAAGGTGCTGTTAACTGTTAAGTGTTACCTGTCAACTTTATAAATTATATGTATTACTGAAGCACATGTAGGTTACGTATTCTAATTGATCCTTGTATCAAATTTTGGATAGAAAAGGCACCTATGATAGTTCTCAATTCTCATATAAGTCCCTTATATAAGTAAACACATACATGTGGCCTAGCTTAGGTACGCAAAATATGGCATAAAGTACTTGAATTTCTTCAAAGTAAGTTGCTGAATACTACTATAAGTTTGTGGCTATATTTTTTGCATGAAATTAGTGCTTAACACTCGAACTATACAGAAGCGGGCACTAAATAACCCAAACTAAGACTTATAGCTAGAACACCCCAAAGTACAGACCTGGGTGCACTTGGTACCATAAATAAGGTAGTTGACCGAAATTTTCACCAGCGACGGGAGATTCTTAATTTTTTTTTATTATTTTCCATTTTCCACCCCCTTTAATTTCTTATTTTCTTCTTTTTTTACCCATTCTCATTTTCTCTCACCTCTCCTCATGTCTGATTGTAAGGAAGCCACAACTTCCCTTCCCATCTTTGTTTTCGTGTCTCCTTCATCTTAAGCCGGAGTTGCTCTCTTCGTGTCTTCACCTCAAGCTCCTCTTTTGACTCATCACCAACCTATACCAATGGAGCTAAGAACTATGTATTTCATTACTCACCTTCCAAAACCCCCAAACCCTTCCCATTCTCTCTTGTGTGCGACTCTCTCTCTCTCTCTCTCTCTCTCTCTTGGGTTGATTCGTTCATCGGCGATGTTGTCCTCGCCGGAAGTGTCTTGGCCGCGTGGGGTTGTCGTTGTGCTAGCTGCCGATGTTGCGGTCAGCTTTCAAGTGAGCCACCAACGTCGCTGCTTTGCTCTCTCTCTCTCTCTCTCCTCTACACGCGCAACTGGTGTTATCGCTGTTGTACGTGTGCTGGTGGTGATTGTTGGCGGTGCTGCTGCCCGTATCTTCTCCGTGTCTATTTTTTTGTTTAAGTACTTTATGGTACAGAGTGCACCCAGGTCCGTACTTTGGGGTGTTCTAACTATAAGTCTTAGTTGGGGGTATTCCAATTTTGCCTATTTTCTTCTATTTCTTTGACTTTTACATTGTGCAAAAAGATAAAGGAAAAATTACATAAAGTATATATCAATGTCCTTTCCCCTTATATTCATTTTAGCTTTTTTTTAACATCGAGAAAATTTACATTAATTAAAACACGACATACAAAATTAGGACTAAACAACAAAAACATAAAAACACTACATTGAGCTTTACTTGCTCTTACAAACCATACTAAGTTAAAACAACAAATAACACTATTGAGGTTATGCTCGACATAGAGGCTTGCGTTGTTCGGTACTTAAATCATAACTCTGCTGGATGTGGTTGACAATAGCTGGACCGCAGCAGCGAGAACTAAGGAGCCATTATAGCTTCTTGGATAAAGGCAACCTACAATAAAGTGGTATATCTTACCTGTTGGAAGTGGTGGGAGGAGCGAATTTCATTCACAATTTGGATAACAAACAACCAAGGGCGAGATTTGCATCTCACCACATGAGCAATCTCAATGACCTTCTGTCACTTGGAATTCTTGGCTCATGATTATTTGAAGAGTCATGTTCCTTGGTGACTCGTTACTCTCCTTCACACCGGGTGGTTTCAAGGATAAATGAGTTTGTTGATCTTCGATTTGTGCGTTGTGCTGCAAATACGTGTTGATGTCGACGATTCGCTCGTTATGATATTCAAAGCAACCTTCTTGCTCTTCGTTGTTTCTCTGAGCATAACGACATCGAGAGCTGCCTACATCGAACTCTGATGTATCCATGTAATTTTGGTAGGTTTCTCATTCATCTTCAACTATCATGTTGTGCATAATTATGCATGCTAACATAATCTTATGAAGTATGTTGACATTCCAAGCAAGGGATGGCATCCGAATAATAGAAAATCGAGCTTGTAGCACTCCAAATGCTCGTTCCACATCTTTCCTTGCTGCTATTTGATGTCTTGCAAAGAGTCTGTCTTTATGAGATTGTGGACTCGTTATGGACTTCACAAAAGTAGCCCATTTGAGATAGATAGCTTGGAAGAGAAGAGAAAATTGAAATTGTGAATAAAGTATAAAGAAAATGGGTGTCTATTTATAGAGAATGAAAAATTATGAATTTTGGTTTTTTTTTTTAATTGTATTTTTTGAAATATTAACGTTACAAAAATTGTAACGTTAATAATAAAAGGACCAATGGGAATGAAACACATGGCGGCATATAAATGGACCGTCAGTCCCGCGTCAGGCCTTCTGACACGTCCTGCATGTTTTTTTTTGTGCGCTTTTCCTCCACTTGTAGCGCGACATGTGGCGATGACCATTTTTTGTGCTTTTCTTCTCCTTCCCAACTCCAGCGTGTCAAAATCAACCCATTTCACGAACCATTCGGTTTTCCGAATTGTTCCACCTCGATCCACGCACGAACTTTTTAGGTTCATGATTAAGCCTCAAAATAATTGTTCATCCTTCATGAACCATTTTTGGGTTCATTGTTAAGGATGCTTTCTTAATATTACGAGTTACCATTAGTGGTAAAATGTATGGACAGTATAATATATCACTGTCCCATATAAGAACTTTTTGTTTAGGAAATTATTGCCTTTATATTCTAGTCATGCTTCTTTATTACATTTTCTAATATTCCACACTGCCACTTCTTATTAAATTATGTTATGTGACATAAGACAATGACAGGATTAAAATTATGTTATGCTTGAAACCATGAAGATTAATTTTAAACAGATTGGGTTATACTTTATAGAAGTTAGATTTGTTGAATACTACCTCTGTTTTTTTATGCAACATTTGATTATTTTAATACATTCACCAAAAAGGTAAATATTACATCTAAAAAAACAAAGGAAGTAGAAAGCTTCCTTTTTTAAATGGTTTCGATAATTGAAGGGCAAGAGAATCATTTTACATTGTGCAAGATGATCACAATGCTCCTAATCCTATTACATGGATACTAGCAGGAAGTTAAGTAGGAGGATTCATGAAAAAAAATATGTCATGTTGCCACATGTACTTCCCCCCTCCCCCACACAATCAAATGAGACATATTAAACAATAAAAAAGTATGTGTTAAAACTCGAACCAATAACCTTTCACTTGAGATACAAATGCATTAACCAACTACTCTACAATCTCATGTTGGTCTTTGTTGGAAAAAAAATATTTTAAAGACAATATACTAGTTCTATATTTTAAAACAATTAAATACAAATGTGTATATTAATACTCATTAAGCTAATGCTAATAATAGCATGTCCTACCTTTCAAGACTTTTATATATAAAAAAAAACTCTTCAAATTTTTATAACCTTCGTAGTTAGCACACTACACCATTTAATTACATTGGTTATATTCCTACACATTAACCTAACTTTCGGGAACTGGATGATCATTTCCGCAGAGCTCAATCCAACGCATATAACTCTTTTTCCTCAATTTTCTCAAGTGTTTGGTTTAAGACTTCAAATTCACATTGGTAGATCTGGACATCACCAGAGCCAACAACTAGTTTTTAACTAGAACCTATTGTGCCACCTCTCTTACTCCACTAGAATTGTCCAATGTGTACATATATCATGTCAACTAACAAAAGTAAATTGGCTTGCAACAAGATTTGAACCCGTGATATCTTGCTATTATACATAGCACAATTATCATATCAACCAATTTTTAATCATGCTTTAAATGTCCATGTTATTATATTTGTACCTTTTAAATGTTGGGTTTTCTTTATTACATTTTAATGCGAATGGAAAAAAAAATGCATATCTACTTTAGAAAAAGTACCACCCGGGGCAAAGCCCGGGCCCAAATACTAGTTCATGAAATAATAGATCGGTAAGTCATTAATCATTCCTGGGAAGTATTTTGATTTTTGACAGATGCGCATGTAATTTGCATAATAATTGTGAGCAAGACATCCACGAATGCATTGCCTTAAGACCTGTATTTGTCAAGCATAACCTTTTTAGTTTTTAACCCACGGATTACATTGAATTTCAACTTATTCAGCAACCTATTTCTTATAAGTTTTGTACAATTCACAAACATCATTAATTTTTTTTCCTCGAAATCTTAATACTACGAGTATATCACTGTCCCATATAAGAACTTTTTGTTTAAAAAATTATTGCCTTTATATTCTAGTCATGCTTCTTTATTACATTTTCTAATATTCCACACTGCCACTTCTTCTTATGTTATGTGACATAAGACAATGACAGGATTAAAATTATGCTATGCTTGAAACCATGAAAATTAATTTTAAATAGATTGGGTTATACTTTATAGAAGTTAGATTCGTTGAATACTACCTCTGTATTTTTTATGCAATAATTGATTATTTTAATACATTCACCAAAAAGGTAAATGTTGCATTTAAAGAAAATAAAGGAGGTAGAAAGCTTCCTTTTTTAAATGGTTTTGATAATTGAAGGGCAAGAGATTCATTTTACATTGTGTAAGATGATCACAATGCTCCTAATCCTATTACATGTATTACTAGCAGGAAGTTAAGTAGGAGGATTCATGAAAAAGAATAGTACCAACTAACATCACACCACTTCCACCAAACTCCCAGTATGTAGTACCTCACTCTTGAACCAGTCAAACCCACATAATTATCTTCTTAACTCATTCTTGAAAATTCCTCCTCAAATAATGTGCTTCTCCTTATATCATGACCTAATACTTGTGCCTTTCATGTATCACTTGCTTGCATTTTGAGTCTCTCTACCGTTAGAAAGCATGGAAGATATGAAATTCTACAAAAATATTTGCACTACAAACATTCCCTTTTGAATCTCTCAATTCTCTAACTTAACCTTCAGTACATCATATTATCTTAGTGTCCTGCAAAATGAGTAACGTCAAAAAAGTTCCCTACTCCCCGGCACATGAACGTGTAGGAACCACTGATCAAGGGGCTGAGGGCCTCCGTCTCGCCTCGTCGTGTGCAGTACCATTGGTGAGAGCATCTTCCAGCCCAATTAACCTACAGATTCCTCCGCCTCCATGGCGGGCATCTCAACCACCGCGAACCACTTCCATGGTAAAGAGATATTATAAGCCGTATGAAGATCCTTTCCTTACTGCCATGAAGGAGTGCACCAAAAATAGTTGCCTGCAAGTTGTGGAAAGTAGAAAAACAAAGGGTATTATGTCTTTGTTTAAGAAAGGGAAGGTTACATTTTCATGTAAGAATGAGTGCGAAGTTAGGGAAGATGGTTTAGTGAGGTTGTCTCAACTTCCCTCCTCTTCCTAGGGAACGATCAACCACAGGAATGAAGATAGCATAGAGTTTCTCAAGTCTCACCACCTTAGTGGAGGATTGAATTTAGATTCAAATAACTTCTCTTCATATTTAGTCCGTTTTGCACATCTACTTATGATGTCTATGAGACTTTAGGTGTTTTGTTTTATGATGGTTGCATTATTCCAATGAGATTTTCATGTGAATAGAAAGAACATTACAAATTTACAATTAGCCATAAAATTTTTATTTTTTTGTTAATAAATCGCAGTGTACTACTACGGATCCGTTTTTTTTGACCGAATTAATGAAAATTGGTTCGGTTCGGGCCTACAGCAAATTTAGTTCGGTTCGGTTAGCTTCCTCTCAGTTTTAATTCGGCTCATTTCAAACGACTCGTCGCTTCATTCATCGGTCCAAAAAAAACACTACGTTTGTTTTGTTTTATTTTGCCACAATTTAATATTGTTCTGATCTATTTGGCACAATTTTGTCCCAATATACTTGCCACGTATTCTTTTTAATTGAATATTGTCTCCATTTTTTGCAAATGTAGAGGCACATTTTATCGGTTGATCCCTGTAATTGACTTTTACTTTGCCATCCAGAAAAGAATTTAGAAAGAAAGAAAATTCTTGACCTTTCAATAGCAATTGTTCTGTTAAGATGAACGAAAAAAAGTAACGTTTTTCACATTACAGGAGTACCTTTATAGCAGTGGAAAATTCCAAAACTTTATTGCTTATAACTCCCAACTTTTCATAAACTACTAAATAAATACTACACTGTAAGGAGTAAAGAAGATATGCCTACCAGACCAAAACTTAGTGAAAGTCAGACCGGCCCAACTTCACAGTCAGAGAATGGCAAAGATCTCAACTGATCAGGAACTATTCTCTTCACCTTATTTTTTTCTTATTTTTTATGAATTTTTTTAATTTTCTGAACTTTTCTTATTTTTCCTAAACTTTCCAAAGTTTTTCTCACTTTTCTTATTTTTCTCTGAAATTTACCTATTTTTCTGAACTTTCCTTTTTTTTCTGAAAATAAACAAAGATTAGATGAAGAGAAAAAGGCCTAAAAATTGTCATTTTAACACAACATAAAAGTTATGGGTCTTCTTATTGCTAATACTTTACTTTTTGTCCTTCCTTTTCCCTTGTGAAAATCACTTGGTACTTCTTAGCTCTTCAAACACCTATTGTTTTCATCATATAGCAAGAGAGAAAACTTAAAAAACAATCAGTAGCCTTCAACGCTTAGCTACCATTAAGCTGTTACAAAAGAATTTACATCAATTTCCAGTCTCGTATGGTCATCCTGCATCTTCCATGCAGAACCAATAAACAATGTCCGGGAAGCTAGAATCAGCTTGAGCAACTCATAAAATTTCCTATTTCCTCGAAATGCTTGTGATCTTTCAAGCCTATGATCCTTCATCTTGAATCATATATTATTTAAAATCAAAGTATTTGCCAATTATGAGAAGATCTTGATGTCAAAGAAGATCGGAAAACACGGCAAACCTCAGTCCATAGCTGCTATGATTGCATCAACCACCTCTTGGGTGGTGCTGTCACCGTCGAGATCTGGTGTTCGATGCTTGCCATCGGCTATCACTCTTTTCACAGCAGTCTCCAGTCGGTCAGCAAACGATGGAAACTGGAGATGTCTCAACATCATTGCAGATGAGAGCAGAAGAGCTACCGGGTTTGCTTTCTTTTCTTTCAAAAGTTCATCACTCCCAACATTTCCTGCTGAAGCACCTTGCTCGAATACGGCATTGTCTGCTCCTACATTGCCTACAGATATCAACAGTAAAAAATATGAGACCTCACCCAATGGTTAAGAGCTAAAGTATCAGCTCTGATGTTTTAAAGAATTTCATTCTGTAAGCACTTGCACGAGCACTAATCTACGTCAAAACATGTATGACTTATCTTTCTTAACTATCAGCCACCAGGGGGAGGCCAAATTGGGGGGAGGGGGGGTTTGTTCCCTAATTGGTAACCAAAAAGAATAGCATACTCCTAAGATATGGCTTAAGATATTGCTATTGGCCACCAAAGAAGAGAAAGTAAAGGTAGTTGTGCAAAAAAGTGAACAGCATATCAGCAATAGCAATAAGTTTTACTTCTAGCTAAGGGGCATTTATTTCCTGAAAACGATGGGTAAGTTAGCTTGTCAGACTTGAAGAGCATGATCTTGACTGACAATTAAACTGCTAAAATATTCCAAGTCTTTGGATTAGTAAGCCCTTCAGGTGATATTTGTCACAATATCATGCGGGAAAAAACTGATAATTGGAGGCGTTAGCAAGAAAAGCAGGGAGCAAAATACACCTCCAGGCATTACTCCTGTGCCACCAGCTATACCAGCTGCTGTATTTGCCACAAGGTTTCCATACAGATTTGGTGTAACCTACAAGATCAAGGTGTACAATCTGATTAGCATAGAATCCATGATAGTTCTTCATCATAAACAGTTGAATTTCCAGTTAGAAATATAATATTAGTTAGAAATATGATCAAGACAATATTCCCTCATGCAGAGTGTTGTGGGATATTTTAAATAGTATATCTTTAGAGAAGAATCGTTCTTGACTAATAATATGTTCCCCTAATTTGCCAAAGCTTTTCAAAGGTATAAAAGCACATTACAAATGATGGCATTTATCGTGTACGTATATAACAAGAAAAGAGATTTATCCAGACTAGACACTTCTTGACAATTCTTCCTGAAGTGAATGATTCTAGATGAAACATCATATATGTTCTAGTACTATGATAAATGGACATTAATCATTAATTAAGATTAAGGAGAGCCAAAACTCTCATCCTCTAAGAGTTTTTAGTTCTGCCCAAGGCTCAGCTTTAGAAACTATAGTCTTGTCTTTGTTCATGCTGTAGCAAATATGTTTTCCAACTCAAACTAATGGAAACAGATAAACTTCAGTTCTCTCTAGTTATGCTACTCAAATCGCATGAAAGTCCATCTTCATATGCTTTGTCTTGCTCGGCAATCTGAATCCTTTGCAACAGTAATTGCTGAATTGTATTCAGTATTCACCAAGACTTCGATACCATACTTACAGCCATCATTCAAGTATCTTTTCTTAATCATATAGCTTGCTCAATTGCCAAAGCTACAATATTCCCAGCTTCGGCGGAGATATAAGCCAAACTATGAAGGGCCTCTTTAAGTACCTAAAGCTGGGGATGCTAGGTCCACTCCTTTTGCGTTAAAAACTATGTAGCTTTGTATTAATTCACCTATATGCTAGAAGAACTAAGTTGAAATTTACTCGAAAGGTATCTTATAGAGTAGTGTTCTAAAAAGAACCTCTAAAGTCTATAAGGAAAATTTATTCCATGGCCCAGAACCAATGTTCCCTCCTCTCACAAAAGCAGTGGTTACCAATTATTTTTAAAAGGATCTTAACCACCTAATTGTGAGTGGAGGAAGCACTGGTCCTAGACCATTTCCCTTCTAGAAGACTAGAAGGCCCTATATCTCCAAAAACTTCTTTGCTCATTTATTCATGCAATAATCTCCATTGTGTGGATCCTCACTATATCTCCTATTTTTTCTACCAATACCCTCCTTCTTACAGCAAAATTGCACATTCACGGCACGCATACGCATACGCCTACGCCTACGCCTACACCACTCACAATTAAACACGGTAGATGATGGTGGATCAAACAACTGCTACAACTAATGATTGATCGTGGCAACCACAAAGCTGATAGTGGTTCAATTAACTGTTCGAATTTACTTGTATATTAGATGATGCAAATTAACCAAAAGAAGATTTCAAGTAAATGGACCAAAGAAGAATCAAGGTTGGCCTAGTTGGTTAGAGGCCCCTCTTTCCACTCCTGTGATAGGGGTTCGATTTCTGCCCCTTGCAAATTGGGATCCCCAAATTCCCCCACACTTGCAAGTTGTAAGGGATCTTCATTTTACCGAAAAAAAAGGTAAATGGACCAAAGATTCCTATACTCCAGTGACAAGCACCAATTCTGCAGTAAACTATAGCTTGGTGTTCCATACTTCCATATCAAAAGTCAACAGACATACTTCACATCAATAATACTTCTTTTCAAACAAAAACCTAGAATTCATTACTGAGATAGGCACAGGTTAAGGCATCCATAATTAAAAAACAAGAAACTGCAAACCTTTCACAACGATATGAGCCTCTCGTTTTATCAATAACCATAAGTACTCCATTATGTCATCAACAGATTAATACATTTTGTACTCAACAGATCCAAGGGATGGACTCTATTAACATAAATTGTGAAGACAATCACTCAATCAAGATGAGTGAATGCAAGATGACGTACTTGCAAAACACATGCTACTCCCGTCTCAAAATATACGCCACAACTTCGCTCCGTCAATTTTGAACATTAGCTTAAAATGTTCAGTATCGAATCATGATGCGTCAACAACATAAGTAAATTCTCCTCCCAAAGTACTTTTTGGCAACATTACTATTTTTTGGCTTTTAGATCCTGTTCTTTTCACCTTGAAAATTTTAGTTCCGGCCTTCCACGAACAATAAGTTCAAATTAATATCGATGCATAAGTTCCGCTAAGGTCAAATGAGGACTACTCAAACTACAATACATTGCTCAAATAAATTTTATCAAGTTTTATTGAGTGGATTTCAGGACATGACAAAGCCTTACAAATGATGTAGCGATATAAAGTAAAGGTCGAAGTTAATTCAATATAACCGGAAAAAATCAAATAAGACCAATTATTTTGAGATGAAAGGAGTTACACTTTTTGCTAAAAAAATCAGTGGTCCTTTTAGCAGGGCACAGTAGTTGCCTACTAGGATGAAGCTAGGGTACACAAAATTGAGATGGAACAAGACTATAGCAAGATATAAAAAGATAAAGACTATAGCAGGGCCCAATAGTTGCCTACTTGTATAATTTAATCTCTTACACTTTACAGAAGAAATAATTTTATGATTTTATCACCTTTGCATAAAGAGACAACACAAGCAATGTGAAATAGGAGAGGAAATATAATTTGAATTTCCAGCGTTTACAAATGAACATAAAGAAAGTAAAAAAAAAAAGAAGTCCAAATCAATACGAATTTCCTACCCCATCTGCCACACAAAAACCTTTAAGGATCTCTACTCTGCGTCCACTCTCAACCCGCCACCCCCCTTCCTCACCCATTCTCTTTAATGACCAGCCATCAGTAACTATAAACCACAATTCAACTGTTAAATTTGCCTCAGAAAAAATTTCATGATTTGGGAATAATGGTAGGCAAATCATTAGAACGAGATAGAGAAGACAACAGAAATGGTACAAAAAATATTGGAAAATGAGCCAAGGGCAAGGATATAGAGTAGGACTGAATATTATAAGAAAGAAGCAACCAGTCCAAAATTTTGCTCCTGGATCTGTTCTATATTTTCATATTATAATATGGGGAGACAATTCAAAAATGGTTCTCGATTAATTGCTATACCACACAAAATTCAGGCATGTGACAGTTCGTAAAGACGTAAACTGTTTATGGACATTCTATTTGTGTTTTTCAATCCTATCGGATCAAGCCAAAATATATATGCCTTCTTAGATTACTATCCCATCCAGAAAAGTAAAAAAGGGAGAAAAAAAGAACATGTTCGATCATGGACAAAGCCTCTCTTGTAAATGTACTTCCCCAAACAACACATCAGCTACAGAACAAGACAAAATTGGCATATACAGTGGCTAAACTAAATGCTATACAGACACCAAGGACAGCAAGACCAATCGCCAGAAGGTAAGATAAAAGTAGTTCCCAATTAAAGCATGTCAAAATGCATATTAAGTCGTGAAGATAAAGCACGGTTGAAAGCAAGGAATCCACATACCATCACATCAAATTGTTCAGGCTTGGATACGAGTTGCATGCAGCAATTGTCCACGATGATCTCATCATACTTGATTCCAGGATATTTGCTTGCAACTTTTCGGCAAGATTCTAAGAAAAGACCATCTGCAAGCTTCATAATATTGGCTTTATGTACAGCTGTCACCTTCTTTCTGTTGTTGAGGTAGGCATACTCGAATGCATATTTTGCAATGCGCTCTGAGCAAAACTTTGTTATCACCTACCAGGTGAAATGAGTTCAAACAAATGCCAAAAAAATGCAATATGCATAGCAGATACATTATCAACAGAAATTCACGTGCAAAAACTATTATGTGGCCGAAAAACCTTCCCAAATAGAGATAGCTATAAATATTTATTGTCAACGGATGACATCCACCGAACCTTCCAAATCAGATTGAAGAATGAAGCACAAAAAAGTCACCAGAAGAACACAAGAAAAGTATAACCACAGTAATTGCACATAATAAGAGGATTCCAATTCCACTTCCTTTGAAAGCCTCTATTTCTTATATCAGTTTAAAGTCAATAAATAAAAAATCCACAATTGAACTAAAAGAAGCTTGAACCTAAAGCCTAACCAAAGTTGACTCAAGAGAGATGGGACTTGAACAGGAATTTGTGACCCCTGACATGAAACTCACCCAATCCAAATGACACAAACACCAGTAGGTCGGACGCAACTTATTCTATGTCATCCCATTGCATCCAATAATTTCGGTTGTTTGATACATTACATATTGTTTCAATCATCTGACAAGATTCACATTGACCTTCTTATCAAAGATAATAATAAAAGATTCGCATTGACCTACAAGAATCACAGAATGTGTAAGAGACAAGAAAAGGTAGAGTAGATATCCAGTTTCACAATTTCTAGGGTGAGAGTAACAATTTTATTAAAGTACACAAAACTGCGTAATTTAAGTATTATAGCAAGATTCATTGAGTTGACCCAAACAAAATCTGACAAAATAAATGATTTGTACTAATCAAAGTACAGAAAACTTCTTTGTATACTATTATAATTGGGTAAGAGTTTGATACAGGAAAGCTTAGTATGATATTATAGCCACTTATAACAGAAAACTTCTTACTATCCCTTCTCCCACTTCAATTACAATCCTACTCAGCTTCATCATTACAGTTGTGAATTAGCAAACTCGACATAAAAAAGAGACAGTGCCATCATTTTCGTCAACAAAACCAAGCTGAAAATCTCTTCTGCACAATTTATACCTTTCAACTACTAAGTTCCCCTAAAAATGGAAATAGAATCCAAGCTCTCTCAATATAGCCTAAGCTTTCCGGGATTAGGTTTGCAGTCCACAAATGTAAAATGTAAGAATTCCATAAATCAAAATTTCAAAATATAAAGAACTTTTCAGAATGCATTATTTATAGCCTCCCCCTCCCTCACAAGCTTCACCTCATCACTACAAAAATGAACCATCTCACCCTTTCTTCACCATTGCTTAATTCTTATATATCAATCTCATACCAGTCGTTTGGTTACCACTCCATACATAACACTAAAATTAACTATAACAATTATTGTCAACAAAACAACACCATCATCTTCTCCTATCCCGCACATAAAATCAATCTAAGCCATAGAACTTTCAAAGTCAACTCAAAATCATAAAGTAATCCCACTCCACTTAGGCTCTATTATTTTGGACTGAGCTAAACCGAACTGAATTTGTCTCGAACCGAACCGAATTTGTCTCGAACCGAACTTAAGTGAATGAAAATTGTGAGAGTAAACTAACCGAACTGAATTTTCCTTAACTGAACCGAACTGAATTTGTCTGAATTTTCATTAATTCAGTCCAAAAGAACAAAGCACCTTCTCCTACAATTCTACTTGAGGATCTTCAATATCAATCCCCACCCATACCTCAGCATTACCAGTATTAAGTCTACGATGTTAACACAGTCAACCTGAACATCAACAGTTTCTCCCATTAGATAGACAGAATAGACTCCAGAACTAGCAAATCTTTGTACACTTGTTAATGCTAACCGCTTCAATTTCCTAAAATGTATAAAAGTGCACCCTCTTAAGAACCAAAAAGCACTGGAAGTAATCCATTACTCATCAAATTCATGCGAATCACCATCTCACAAGTCACAACTTACTATCTTTCTTCTGATTTCATATAAGTATTCCAGGTTAAAGCTACGCAGTGCAAAATATCACAAACAATATCAGCAATCTTCACCTGTAGTGCCTAAAACAAATCTGACTCCAAACCAATCAGCAAATCAGTGCATTTCACAATTTGAATTTGGCTCAATTACTGTAATTAGAAACTTATCTAATCTCAATTTCGGAAAGACATCAATTTCACCGAATCTGACAACTTTTCAAGACAAAACACAACCACTCCTCAAGATTTCCAAAATAGATTTCTAATGAATCCCAAACAATTCATTTGGAATAAACTTTTAGTACTTCACTTTTCTAATCTACAAATTACATCAATAAGTAGAACCTCAAAGGACTTCATCAATCATAAACCTCAGCTGAACCACCAAACTCAAATCATGTCCACAAATAATGATCAAGTTTCACATACTTTCTCCGTTCCGAAATATGTGAAACACTCCTGTCAAAAAGCTCTCACAAGAGAGAAATATTTCACTCATTTCAAAACGGAGGAAGTACTAACTAAAAATCCACAATCCATTCCAAAACTTCACCAAGTCAACAAAAAAATCAACCAAACCACAAAGTCAACATCATCAAAAACACAATTCTCCACAAAATCACACCAAAACTCAGATCAAACCAATCAAACAATCACAAAATCCAATCAAACAAAAATCAAAATACCTTAAGACTTTCGACGACGCCGGGAACAACCTCATGCTCAAGTCCAGAGTATTCTCCTTCAGTATTCTCCCTAATCACAACAATATCCACATTTTGGTGCCGCGTAGGTAATCCTTTCAGATTAAAACAATTCACCAAAGAAGCGTACAAATCAAGCTCTTTCCTCAACTGCATATTCAACGAACTCACACCACCACCAACTGGAGTAGCCAATCCACCTTTCAAGCATATTTTGTTCTTCCGAATCGATTCCAAAACTTCTTCTGGAATCTTCTTCATGTTTCCGAATACTTCGTGTTTCTCGAAGTATATCGGCGCGTGCATCGCTTCCATTACTTGTTCGACGGCGCCGGTGACTAAAGGTCCGATTCCGTCACCTGGAATTAGGGTTACGCGACGTGGAGCACCGTCGCCGGGTCGGGGCATGTAGGTGACGGATCTTGAAGATGACAGCCATGGTTTCTTCGTTAGGAAGTTAGGGTTAGGGTTTTGGCGGGAAGAGGAGTTTGTGAGGTGTTTTAGGAGGATTGGAGCAGATCGACGGGCCATTACAGAGGAGAGAGAAAGTAGGTGGTTTTGTGTGCGTGATGTTTACTTCGATGGAATTTTGGAAGAAGTTTCAGAGACTTGAAAGAGGAAGAAGATGAGAGAGAGAAACTTTTTTTTTTTTTTTTGTTGTTTTTCCCTCCTTTGTAATTTCAATTTTTTATTTCTTTTTTGGTCTTAACATGAAATATTGTAAAAATATTGTTTTAGAGAGGTCACAAATCACAATTCACAAATATGTATGATTCATGATTGTAGGCTGTAGCCTTTTGGACAACAAACTACAAACATGACTCATGGATGGACTGAAAGGAACAAATCTATATAAAAAAAAATTATACAATCGGTTAATTAATTCATTTTAGATATATAATGACAATTGTGACTAAATAGGTTAGACTTGTTATAAAAGTAACCCGTTAAATAGATAGGTTGGGTTAGGGTTGAATTTTCGACCTATTTATTAAATGGGTTTGATTTTGGTTGTGATATTTTGAACTCGTTTGAACCACAATCCGAATTGTTGTCGTCGTTTTCACAAGAGGACAGATGATCAAAAACAAATTTTTTGTATGACTAGTTGAATGAAATAACGAAATTTAACGAATTAGTTAGAAGAGAAGAATTTCATATCAAATAAACTACTAAATTTTTTATTAATTATGCTAGCAAGTAGCAACTAAATGTTTTTTTAATTGACATGGCCACATGGGGATTAAATTTCTTATGGTAAGTTGTATTCTGTCGAATCCTATAAATTTTCATTATAGGTAAGCTTAGTACTTACACAAACAACAAGAGGAGAAGATATATATGTTAGCTTCTATGGTACCAACTTAAGGCATGTTCGCTTCACCTTATTTTTACTTATTTCGGATCGCACCGGATCGGATCGTAAAAATAAGTTCGTATAAAGATCGATCGCACTGCATCTCCTGATATGTTAACTACTCATGCTACTTCAAAAGGTTAATTCTCCTGATATATCTCGTCGTTTAAATCATGTTCAAGCATATTTTCATCACTATATTTTCGTTCACTCAAGATATGTATGTTGAGTTAATTGCTCCACACAACCAAAATTATTATTTGTCGATTGATTGTCAATTTTATAAGTAATTTTCAACATCGACCCTCATCATCTTTATGTCGTTGGCTGTCATATAAGACAAATATCTATGGGATTACACATTAAACCTTAGCTTGGCATTTGAATCAGTTACGAGCGCCAAATAGACTAAGCTAGTAAAATCTACTTTGATCCATTGAAATGCCAATGGAGCTCATCTAGATTAACGAAAATATTTTATGTGATTTAAAGGAGTCGCAAATCCTTGTGAGAAAGATAGAGAGATCACCTTGTCATTCTCCTTATGATAAAGTAATACTATTCACTTATATCAATGTTTAAACAAGCTAAACAATTCACTTTCAAGATCATTATAGAATAAGCTAAGCAATGAGAATCATAGGAAATTAAACACAGTAATGTAAACTATAATGTTGAATAATATGATCGATCTTCCTTGTCAAAAAAACACTTAGTACAACTAGTGATCATTTTATAAAATTATTTAAGAAGTAAAGATATATAGTCATATGCGATAGACAAACAAATGGATACCTGAAAAATCATTGAATATTATACATATGATCACGAGTCATGACACAATAAAAAAATAAAAGTAAATGGATGGTAAGACAATAATACAGATAATCAATAAAATTACACCCAGTAAAATTACATCAAAAAACGTAAAAAAATTCACAAAACTAATATTAAAGTGCGCATAATAAATCTAAAGTACAATAAATAGAAAACTATTTAGCATTTAGCCAGTTGAGCTCGTTTAAAAGCCATGATAGTGAGAACAAAGAGACAAAAGAAAGCCAAGTATGAAAACGCAATAGAAACCGTTATATAATTACAGAATTTGTTGACATTGTCACATATCTTTGTCCACCCTGTTTGGTCTTGCCCAAATTTTCCTACATATCCTATAGCAGTCGCCGCAGCACAACCAGCCATCATCAATACCATTGCAATCTGCAATTGGAAAAATTATATTTATAAACATTAAGATATATATCAATTGAATCACCTAGCTAATTCTAATCTACTCATTATGTAAAAAAAAAATTCCCATGCACGATACACCCACTATGAAACATGCAATATGGTACTATCTCCAAAGCTAATTTGAAACTAGTTATCGAATTTGTTCAACGTTCTATGTCACCAACACATGTCAAAACTCTAAGTCTACCCTTGTAGATTGAGCTAGCTACTCGTCCTTGTTTTCCTGTTTGGAGTACAATTGTACATGAACCACTAAGCGCAGTAAAGTAGACGAAATTCAATTTTAGATTTGGGTATCACTCTCATAATACTTTACCAATTAAGGTAAATGACATCCAGTCATCCTTATCAGGAGTAACTAATCGTCCATGTCCGATAATATCCCAACTTTGTATAACAAAAACATACTACATGCATGATTAAATAAAACAATATACACTTTACACTTTTTTTTGGGCGCAAATGTACACTTTACTATAATTGCGCTATTTATTATATATTTCCGTCACTTATGGTAGAAATAGATACATCTCAAGGCCCTGTTTTACTTTTTTTTAAGGGAAAGGCCCTATTTTACTTAGGTTACAATTATATGTTTGAATATGAATTAGTTAATTAGTTTTAGCCAGTAAAATTTAATTAATTCTTAAGACAAAGCACTAGTACTGAATAAGTAAAAAATCAGCTTTGATGAGTAATATCGAATTTAATTTGCTAAAAACCAAATTACTCAGAGGAAAAGAATTATAATTTTTAATAAGTATTAATAATTAGTCCTATAGTAAAAACAGTTGAAGAGAATAGAAAAGAAAATGTAAACATGCTAGTTCTCTTACCAGATCTTGAAGGAAAACAGAAAAGTAGCTTTTGCAATTGGATTTTGGCCTATAGAAAGCACATGTGGTGATTAATGAAATCACTGAAAACGCACATATGGCTATATTTGTACCAAGTAGGAACCTGCATGTTCATAACAAAAACAAGACTTCAAAATTGTAACGAATAAAATATAATTATTCTATGCGTTTCTAAACAATAAATAGGACGTATACGAAAATATACTCTCTAAAATTATTACTTGTTATGTCCGATCATAAACTTCTTATATGTTTCTAATAAAAATGCATATATTTGATTATTGGTAGATTGATAGAAATCATTGAAATACATATATGTAACAAATCTCACATAATTATATGATTTTTTTTCCTTAAATATTGATGTAAATTTATAGTTAAAATTGATAAGGATTAACTTTGAGACCATGCAAATGGGAAATTCAATCTTTCACTTTTCCATTTAGACCTTGATTACACTCTTAACAAATAGTATATGTTTGCGTACAAAACGGTAGGGTATGTTACCTTTAATTTATCTTTAGTTTTTCTACTCATCTTCTCAAGAATTATGAAGAGTTCAAAAAATTAAAGAAAAGTTCATAAAACTTTTCAAAGAAACCAGATAATTAAGTTGACGCAAAATGGATTGAATAGAAACAGCGCCTTAGTAATGTTTCTTAAATCCAATCTCCTTTAAGAAAAACTGCTAATTATCAAGTGTCATCTATAGGGAGGTTCTTTAACTCCTACATGGCTACATATATGATTTTCCAACTCAATTATCTTCTCTTTTCTCTTATAAATTAAAAAATGAAATTCGAAAAATTCACCTGAATGCTGAAGAGTAGCTATACTTGGCTTGTAACTCAATACCAAAAACCTCAGTAGATTGACGACTATTCACCATTACACAAATGGAAGCTATTGTTGACATGAATGCTACGGTCCTAAGTATAACTTGGCTTACAAAGAAGCTTTTGCACGCCGTTTTCGCCGCCAAAGAATTAGCTTCAATGGCGTATGAACCACCATTAGAGGCCATTATATTGTTTTTGGCTAATTAAATTTTCTCTAGCTTGCTCTCTTCTTTTCTTGAGGAAGTTGTTGATGGTAATGTAGGGAGAAAGAAAGGGTTATAGGGGCTTGAAAGACGTAGTAGGTCTTAACTTATATAGAGAGGTAATTTAATTTTTAATAGGGGTTTATCATGTGCTTGGTTAGCTGGGTTATCCTGGACAAATAAAATGCTAGCTTAAACTTACAACTTTGGTGTATCTTATTAATTAAACCACAAATCATGTATGATCTTGTGGGGCCCCTCCTATAATAAACAACAACCCAATTTATGGTCTTTTATAGAAAAAAATTTGAAGATTTCTTTTTGTTAGGGTGATGGTATACCGTATTAACATGTATTGTTTGTTTTAATTTCAATCATATAGATCGATACTAATTACTTTAATTCATCAGCTTCACATATGTGGTTGAAAAACACCCTTAAAAAAATAGAAAATGTAGATAGAGGCATGAGTAACCTTTTGGAGAGGAGTGTAAATAAATAAATAAATAAATAAATAAATATTCCCATAAATAGTAATATTGAACACTTCTTATTGTCTAGCCTATGCATTTAGCAATTTATCTTTTTATGATTTTGTCTACCCTATTGTTCTATATATAATCAGTAAATTCAAACAATTATCTATCAATTTTACGGATTTTACAAGCTCCAAAAATTGAGTCTTCTCCATCAAACTTACACCTATTAGCATGAAATGCTAAGTGCTAATTAAAAACAATTCATGTTAAATTTCTAGTAAAAAAAAAATCGTTAAATGGTTGTCTTATAAGATGGTAAAAAATAATAATATTTTGAAAAGTTATTTACAGAACCTATGTATTATCATGTTCGTAATATTTTATATGAAAATTGGGTCGATATGGATCATGTGTATTTTCAAGAGATCAATATGGTTTATGTATTTACTTATGTTTTCACCTATATAGGGAATGAAAACAATAGTGGTATGACGTGAATAAAAGATTCATCTTATGGTCTTAAGGATAGAAAGTAACGCACCTTAAGAAATTGTAAGAGTTCGGCAGAATTCTAACTCTAATTTTCAATTTGGAAGTGGAATTTCACCACCTAGACCAAACATGCTAAACAACACTTCATATGGTAAGAGGTGACGGACACTTCAGAATTTTCGATGTTCATGTATTTTAGTTAGAGCCTGTAGGTGTGAAAGCTTCTTTGTTGGTCATTTCTTTTTGGGAAGATTGCCAAAAATGAACACACTACAACATTTCTGTTAATGGGGTTGGTCATCAGCCTAATGGAAACATGATCATATCTTATGATACGAGCGCATAAGAAGGTTGAACAATAGCTGTAATTTACTCCTTTCATAAAGATTTCTGTATATTTTTAATATTTTTGAGGAAATAGTTTCTGTATTTAGTTTTTGTTCACAGTGAGATTGAGAGAATAATATTACACTAGATATATTTAGGTGTATCACTAATTCCATGCCAAATGTAAAGAATATTGTTACCCTCTATATTCTCTTAGAAACTTCTAGCAGATAAAGAAAGCAAATTTTTAATTATTGAGCTAGAATTATCTAAAGGGATATAATTACTAATCAAAATCGTGTATGGTTCGAGTTTTACCTAATGACATCTAATTTTATATTGACATTACAAAAATGACCATATTATAGATAATTTTGAGATTACATATGTTGTTTTTTTTTTTTTTGAAAGAACACGTACATATTTTTTTTTTATAAAGGTAAGGAGAAAAGAAGGTAAGGAGACCCTCCGCACGAGGGGAGCTCCAACCTTATCATTTACAATAATAGAGTGAAGAGCGGAGTGAGTACAATTATCTATATTAAACTGAGAATAATTAAATGTCCAACATTGGCGATCCAATCTGCTGCTTTGTTTGCTTCCCGGTAGACATGAGGAATAGCCCACGAAGTACAAGACCGAAGAAGAGCATGGATATCCTGAATGATATAAGCAAACTACCAAGGAGGAGACCATATACCTTTACTGAGTTGACAACCATGAGATTATCGCCTTCTAATTGGAGGTGGCGTATATTGTTCTGGATGGC
This sequence comes from Beta corolliflora, assembly GCA_947648045.1. Classification (NCBI taxonomy): domain Eukaryota; kingdom Viridiplantae; phylum Streptophyta; class Magnoliopsida; order Caryophyllales; family Amaranthaceae; genus Beta; species Beta corolliflora. The sequence goes on along the minus strand of CANSZD010003280.1, from coordinate 199,792 downwards.
TATGCGGATTCCTTGTTGAAGGGCGGTAGCTTCGGCAATGAAGACAAAAGAAGAACCAAGGTTGAAAGCAGCAGCTTCGTGAAGATGCCCATCGAATCCCTAATGATAGTATCTCTGCCGCTAGAATATGTTGTTGTTGTATTGATATTATTGTAGAATGAGTTACTTTAGACGAAGATAATAGTTAAAATGACTTATTTCTTGGATTGAAGTAAGTATTACTGCCTCCATGGTCTGTTTTAGTTGTACCAAGAGGTTTTGACATGTTTCTTGGTTGTCTGAAACTTTGAACATCGATATCTCTAATTGTGTATGTTAATATTATAAAATGTTGATATTTTGAAACCTTATAACGAAATGAATATAACAAAGATCCTACATTACTAAATTTTTCCTTATGTACAAATAATAAAGCAGAATAGTAAAATATGTGAATAATGTCAAGTATCAATAAGACACAACTAAAGAAAAAGCCAGAGGATGATTATTTATTACAAGATTTCATCCACCTTTATGATTTTAAGAATTCTTAGACAACTATGTCGTTGGGTAATTTGGTTTCTACCGATTTTTTTTTAAAATTGCAACATTTGTTGTTGATTTATGTTTTTTTCCTTGAGTATGCATTTACTATTTTGGAATCATGAAATATATATTACATTTGAATTTTGAAAGGTTGGAGATCTTTTTCGATTTATTCCAAACGGATGGGTTGACTTATCATATTCATGATTATGACATAATCTGCGAAAATCACTCTTGTTTAAGTAAAAACCATCTCCTTCCAAGGTGTATTTTGCTGTATTTCTTATCATGCTTCAAAAATGGCTTATTATATGATCACTCAAGAAAAGATTGGACGTCTTCGAAGCACGTATTGACATTCCAGCAAATGCACCTTGGAAGTTGTAACTTCTAACGATTTTTAAAATGAGGATGTTACGTTTTCGTTCTAACAAGTTGTTACTTCTAACAGCGTAAACCTCTCCCTTGTGCGGATCCTCCATATCTCTTGGCAATTTGCATGTATTTCCAGAAATCAATATATACCAAAGAGTTAATTTATAGTAAATCGGTGTATCATGTTCCTAGTTAAACAAAACTATTTTTGTTCATTGCTCATTTGGAATTCTCTAAATGAGTAAAATTCTATTTATTTCTAATCACTTTTGCTTATTGTCCAAATGAGTAAATCTTCTCAAATGGGAAACACTTCTACTCATTTGAGAAAATGAGTAAACTTTTTCGCCATTTTCTCAAATGAGAATAAGTGTCTACTCATTTGAAGCTGCAATATTAATTTCAAATGTGTAACTAGTCCACCATTGATGAACTCCAAAACTTCAATACTTGTTTTTGCAATTGATCAAGCCCAATTTTCACAAATCATATTATATAGTTCTTTAATTTGGTTGGCCACAATGAGAGAGAAAACATGAGGAGAGAGAAATTTGGAGGTGAAAAACAATGGAGGAGAGAGAATTTGTAAGTAAGAGAAACAATGGAGGTAAGAAAAATCTAAAACTAGTGTTGATTCTTAAATCATCCTATGCATTATCGATCATTAATTCCGCCCTTGAAGAATTTTAGAAACTTTAATGTTGATGAATTAATATGAAATTAATTCCGCCATTGATAAAATTCGGAGCTCTAATATTTTATTTTACCATTTATTAATTCCAATGAGGTTTGCAAATTTTGGAGGACAGAGAGAGATAATACAATATAGGAGAAAATTCTGAAGGTGAGAAACAATTAAGGGGAGAGAAATTTGGAGGTAAGAGAAACATTAGAGGATTGAGAAATTTGGAGGTAAGAGAAACATTGGAGGAGAAGAGGAGTAAAGAAGACGATGAAAGAAGAGAGAGAAATAAGTGATTAGAAATGAGTAAAATTTTGCTCATTTGAGGAACTTATTATAAAATTTCCCCTAGGTGTACCATACTCTATACCAAATGTTTGTGAACATATACTTTCTCAAGAAAAATGTTTAATAGGGATCCTCTAAAGAATGAATGTCACATTATTAAGCATACAATATCATACAATAAATTTTGATTTAAAAGAGATAAGAGTGTTGCAATTTTCACAATAGATATATAATGTTGAGGATAGTATCTGACATATTTTGATTTTTAATGAACTACCTAATAAGAAGATTAAGCAAAATTTTGTTAAATATTTTCAAATATTATAGTTTTATATGATTGAAAAGGTTTAAACTAGTATTAAAGTCTGACTTCATGGTCGTGGGATCAAACCTCACTAGGAGGCAGGAGCATATATAGCCTAGTGGTAAAGCTGACTCGATATGCCTGTGAGAGGTGTCGGTTAAATCTGTCCTCACGTACCCCAAAAAAAAGAAATTAAAAAGTGACGATGGTGTAAATAAATGCAAAATTGGTCCATAATGCTAGAAGCAAACAAAGGAGTTTGTTAAACACCGTCCCAAGATTACTTAAAATCACCCCAAAGCTTACTTGAAAGTACATGTTTTGTTTTTTTGTTTTAATTGTAGGCGTGTTTTTATTTTGCCTACGCGGGATGAGCGCGTATTTGACTACCTCATTGTAAAGGTTTTATATTGAAAACGTTTTGAAGTCGCCAACAAGTCTTTAAAAGAAGACTCATAAACCTAGTTGGACATTGGAAAATCGTAGGGACAAATTAGGGACTTATCCAATGTAGATTTTCCCGTACTGACTCCATAGATGGTCAATGAACCAAAGATTGAGTTTAGGGGTGAGGGTACGAATAAGATCAGGAATCAAATTTACCCATTGATGGCCTCTACTTAATATCGATTCATATCAATTTTTATGCAATAGAATAACCATAAAATATTTTCATGCACCTTAAAAATATTTAGTCTAGGTTGGTTCAGGAAACACGTAAAAAGACTCTTTTTTAGTGATATGTTATTATGCAATCAAATTACAGGGAACCTAGTAGGTTGTTCAAATTATCTGATTAATGTTAGAATAGTTCTTTAGGTCTTTGATTAGCAAAAATAACATGTGAGGTGATGAAAAGACAAGCAGGACAATCATATAACATGCATAATAATAAGAAAAATAAAAGAGTAGAGATTAGAATGTACAAAGGAACGATTTTATATTATAGATCTACATCATGAAGGAAATCTTTAGTAACTTCAATAAAAATAAAAAATTTATTCAAGGACCCTCAGGATTATACCGTGGCTTGGGTCTGAGAGATTGACAACCTTCGGGACGAGCAATCGTGAAGCCTGAAAAGCTGAACATGTATGTGAATGTATGTAATTGTGTGTGTTTGTAAGTATGAGTTTCTAGAGAGATTTTGTAAAGGTTCGTAAGGTATTCGAAAGTGTCGAAGTTGTAAAGTCGAAGTATTGAAGTATTAAGTGTGGAAAAAACCGTCCTTTAATTCGGAAAATCGAAGAGTATTTATAGGGAAAAGGAAATTGCACTTCACGCGCCAACTGCGTCAGGCGCAAGTGGTTGTGTGACGCATAATCACACGTGTCAGGTGCGCATTGGTGTGCCTGACGCACTATGACCAATCAACAGTGCCCACGTGGCACACACGTTAAAAAAGATAGAATTGACAGCATGTGCATCTCACAGAGGCGTGCGCCAGGCGCACGACTCTGTGTGACACACAGGTCCACGTGTCAGGCTTGTGCGCTTGGAGCACAACTGTGCACTGCGCTAGACGCACGTTGGTGCACTACGTGCACTGCCTTGCTTTTGACATGTTTTGACAGCCTTTTTTATGAAACGCGTTTTAGCGATTTTCTTATCTTTTGACTCCGGAAATTCAATTTTAATTATGAATATATCTTTGAAAATATTTATTTATTAAAATAAAATAATTAATTATTGGGCTTTTTCAAAGGATCGGGCTTAAAATGCAATTAATTATCAGGAATAATTAATCGGGCTTTAAAATAGGACTTTAACACTTTAAAAATAGTTTTGCGATGGCTTTTCGGACTGCTCTCCTATTGGATCGGACCAATTAAGACCGTGGTATGTTTCATCATCGGATCCTCAAATGGGGAGACATGATTATGTGTCTACACCCACCTATCATCCTCACCATCAGTCCATCACTACCTTCATCCTTCACAACCCAACAATTATCACCACAAGAACCACCACCACACACACTACCACCTAAACCAAAAAAAAATGTCAGAGTCGCCGGAGAATCCAAGGCCGCGGAAAAAGCTTGTCATCAAGCCTCATACGTCGGTAGGAGGCTGCGGAGGCAGCGACGACATCTTCGCATTTATTTTTTTTTTTTTTAAAAAAACCTAAACGTTTGGCCTGGACATTCCAGCCATGGCTGGAACGTCCTGGACAGACGTTCCTTCCATGGCTGGAACGTCCTGGCCAGACGTTCCGGTCATGGAAAGATGTTTATTTTTTAAACTTCGTTATTATTTTCGTATTTAATTCTATAAAAATATTTCGTGAGAAGGTTATTGGTTGTATTTTTATTTTATTATAATTATTATTGTAGGATGGCAATGGCAATGTTCCTACACCACTCGGTTGCAGCATCACGACTTTGAAATTCTGTGCTATTGTCGAAATATAGATTTTAGTTGATCCCATTACCAACAGGCTCCTAAACAAATCAATGATATCATCGTTAATTATAAGAAGCAATTATTAATTAACCATTATCCACACATTATAAATTAAACAAGTATTTTGGCCCGGGCGATGCCTCGGGTCAATAACAACAAAAAAATGTTATTATTCATAAATTCAAAATTCATTTGCTACTTTTCGCTGTTTTTTTGTCCATTGAGAAATTGAAAAATTGGCGTTATGACGTGTAAGTAAAAAAAAAAACACCTTTGAGGTTTAAAAATAATATCTTAAAAGGAATTGGTGTAAGAAAATATAAGTCAGCAATAGTCTCTTGGTAGTACCGTAATAAGAGGGTTAGAGATCTAAATACTTGTCTAAGTCTTTTTAGTTAAATACAATTATTATAAGACATTATCATATTTGATTTGAAACTTTAGACAATAACGTTATAGTGTATTGATGGCTAAGCTCTCACTTTTCATATCAGAGGTCACGTGTTCGATACCTTGCAGTTACACAATATATATATATTTTTTTAATTGAAGAGTTCACATGGACATAAAGCATTTGCATTAGAAGATCGAGGAGAATGTCACGTGGCACATATGCTTCATTAGGAACGTCTTTTAATATATTTATATAGATAGATTATATTACACTAGCTTTCTATGCACGCGATGCGTGCGATGATAATTTTTTCATTGTGATATTTCGTAATGTCGAGTAGCTAGTTTTACATGCACGCAAAAACATGCAGCGATAACTAATTATAATAGTTTGACAGTTTTTTCAATAAAGGCTGTATTTTATTCAACTTATTAGAAGTTATTTTCAGCAAAAATAAGTTCAGATCGGTTCTAGATCTGATCTTATTATCATCTATGTAATTGACTTACACAAATTGAAATTACATAAACCCATTAAAATGATCATTTCTTTACATGACTATAATGTTGTAGAAGCATATTGTCGATTTTTTATTTTGGCAATTTTTCCTTTTGATGAAGATTTTGATATTCTTAAATGAATTTGTTATCTTTGTTTTTTTTGTAAACTTTTTTAGTCTTTCCTTTTTGTTTTTTTAACCTAATATTTTAAGTTATTCTAATTGTAGTTTTTAAAAATGGCAAATATTTTGATTGATTGATTACCTATTATTATTTTAAAAATTTAAACAAAATTGATGTAATTAAAAAAGTAAGGATAAGATAGTCATTTTATAGGGAGGCACCATACCTCCCCCTTCACTTATATAATTGAGATTAATTCAATTAAATAAACTATTAATTACAAAATTAACTAAAATGAAATTAATTCAATTATATTTTATTATTATTAATTAATTAAAGTTATTTTACGTATAATATAAAATAAAATTTTGAAAGTTAAATATCAAACTTATCTATAATATAATTTCATTTCATTTTTTATATATACAAAAAATTAAAATTACATTTAAAAAAAACGTGTGGCCTGTTTGTCCCATGGACAAAACATCTGGCCATGACGTTTTGTCCATGGGTCAAACGTTTGGCCTGAATGTTTTGCCCATGGACAAAACGTCTGGCCATGACGTTTTGTCTGTGGGCAAAACATTTAAGCCAAACGTTTGACCCATGGACAAAACGTCGTAGCCAGACGTTTTGTGAATGGGACAAACATACAGGCCAAACGTTCTCATAATCATCGCCGGAAGACATTGCGTTTACAGGTGGAGATATCGTCGGGTTGGTGGTGGGGTAGGGGTTGGTAGTGGTGTTGGTGGTGAGTGACTTTACGTAGGGTGGAGCACTACAAGAAAATGCTAAAATAACGACGGCCTATTAGCGACGGCTAATAAAACGGTCGGTATCATCAAAATAAGCGACGGCTTTAAGCCGTCGTTGATTACCGATTGCTACTATAGCAGACAACGACGGTTTAGCCGTCGGTGGGAAACGACGTCGGTTAAAAGCCGTCGTTGATTTTTTTGGAAGTAAATCAGAATTTTTTTTAGCTTGGGCGACGGTCTTAAACGGTCGTTGATTTCTAAAGGGGGTTTAATTGAAGCTGCTCCTTCAGTCGGGCTTTTTTTCAACAACAAAAAGGAGGGAAGTTAGTTAGGCGATTTTGGCGGGGACGAAGCTCGGGCGACTCCACCTCCACCCGCCTCCTTCCTCCAAAACCAACGACGATCCACCTCCACCTCACTCGCCGCCGGCGGTAAGCTTTATTTTCTTTTTTATTTTTTTAAATTTTTGTACTCGTGAACCAAACCCTAACAATTGGGTTTTTTCCTCGTGAGAGAAGTGAACTTGGGCGACGAACTTCAGTCGGAATCCACCTCGCCGGCGGCAGCGACTCCTGCCGGACCAACACTTCGCCGGCGGTAAGCAGTGCCAATTTTGTTTTTTTTTTTTAAATTTCTGTACTCGTGAAACTAAACCCAAAAAATTGGGTTTTGGCAAAATCTTGTCTTTCCTGCTAAAAATCTCATTTGGCTTTGGCAATGTAGGTCGCCAAACACCACGGCCCGACCGTCCGCCCGTGTCTTGGACCCCCGCCTCTAGGTACTCTTTAATTTTTAAATTCTTTAATTTTAATAGTAAATTTAGTTTATATGGTTAATTGCTTAATTTTATGTATAAATTTTACTAAATGCTTAAAAGTTTATATGGTTATTCATTCTGGTATTGTTTGTCTGCTTTCTCTGTCTCAACAAAGAGTATTTGTATTTTGATCCTTTTTGTAATAAAGTGCATCTGTTGGGTGATTGTATTTTATCCTTTTTGTTCCTCTGAAACATGACAGCGTTGTTGTATCAGTGTGCCACATCATTGCATGTGAAGGTGGTCTTTGCTAATCAATTTTTTTATCTTTTATGTGTATATTTTTTTACTTCAGCTATCATCTTTGAAGGGCATTATATATGCACAAATAATATTAGATGGATGCTTATCTATAAACTTCTAACGTTTGTTGGTTTTCTTATTCTTCTTCTCATTGCACTCATCCTGATTTTCTATTGAAATTCTGGTCTATTGCTTTCTTGTACTACGGTTATCCAATTCATCCGAAATCGGTGTTCTTCATCAAACATTACCTTGATTGAAGGGGGGGAGTGCATGGTGGGGGCGTGCGGGGGGTGGGGACTGGAGTGTGCGGGGGATTGGGAAGGAGGGGAGTGTAGGGCGGGGGGTCGGTGAAGGGGGTCGGTGAAGGGGAGAGTGCGGGGGTGGGGGCAAGACACGGGGGGGTGGGGACTTGGGAATGCGGGGAGTTGGGAAGGGGGGAGTGCGGGCGGGGGTCGGCGGGGGACGGTGCGGGGGCGGTGAAGGGGGGGAGTGTATGTTGGGGGCGGTGTAGGGGGTTGGGGACTGGGGTGTGCGGGGGATTGGGAAAGGGGGAGTGCAGGCGGGGTGGGGGTGCGGGGTGGGGGGAGTGCGAGAGGGTGGGGGCCGGGGGAGTGCAGGGGGTTGGGAAGGGGGAGTGCGGGCGGGGGGGTCGGTGAAGGGGGGAAGTGAAGGGGGGGAGTGGAGGGTGGGGGCGGCACGGGGGGTGGGGTCCGGGGAGTGCAGGGGGTGTGCGGGGAGTTGGGAAGGGGGGGGTGCGGGGGGTGTGCGGGGAGTTGGGAAGGGGGGAGTGCGGGGCGGGGGTGGGGGTGCGGGGGTCCTTCTATTTTAATGTTACTTGTTTCTTCATGTATTGCTTGTAGTTTGTGGGTTATATTTATGTTGTTGAATTACGCAAAAAGAATGTCAGAGATTTCATCTGTACTTTGATTTTGAAGTTACACCTTTCATACTTTAATGTATTTATAATTTATTTCATTTTTTTTGTTTAATCTTGCGCGTTTCTAATTTCTTTCATTTTAGGTAATCATGTCTAATCCTAAGGGGCGCGGAGGTCGAGATGGCTTAGGTGGAAGCCAAGGTCGTGGGAATTTGATTCCCAGGGAGCTTTTCGGTCACCGAAGTAGAAGGAAGCCGAACCGTATGTCGGAGACACGGGGAGATGATTCAGCGGCACGTGACTTTGGTAACCACGTACCGGGAGACTCCGAACACTCATACGGAGGAAGGTGAAGGTTCAAACCGTGCACCAAGAAAGGTTTTAAGCCCTCTTTGGATTGTGGTAAGTTCGTAAGCTACTATATGCTTCATGATATTTGTATGAAATGATATTCACAATTCACGTGTTTGTTTGGTTTTCAATTCAGGTTTGATGATAACAAGGTTAGTGGGTCCATCACTGAAATTTTCCAGGGCCATTTTCGACAACCTTTGTTCAATTACAGTGAGGTAGACAATGCAACAAAGGCGCATTGGTGGAACATTTTCACAGTATGTATGAATCGAATTATAAAAAATGAAATTGATTATATTACTTTATTAATAACTTGGTTTAATGTATTTTTAAAGGGTATTTACGAATGGGCTCCTGAGTTAGATGGCCTAGTGAGGAAGGATTACAAGAAAAAAGCTTCATCTCGTCGAGAGACTTGTGATACTTGGGTGCTTAAGAAAGCCAAAGAAAGGCCAAAATGGTTGGGGGAGACGATCTACGAAGACATGAAGAAGAGAAGTGAAGAGCCCACATTTCGGGAAAAATCTGAAAAGGCGAAGAAGAACCGAAGAGGTGGCTCCCTGTCTAATCCAATTGAGCCGTCACACTTTCAGGATTCTATTTAGGCGGCACAGCATGCTAGAAAGATGGTAAAAATGTTTCATATCTACTACTTAGTGTAATTTACATGACATTTTCGGTATGAGTAAAAAAATGACCTTTGTTCAACAATGTGTACAGGCAAAGAGTAGAGGAGGAGTACTCCCTACCGCTCCCGAGTTGTTCTTGAAGACTCATTTTAAGACTGTTCCTGGAAAAGGAGAAATTCCAGCAAACAAGAAAGCAAAGCAAATCTCGGTACATACTTCTAAACACCTCAAACATCATATATATATATAGTTAGTTTAATGTAATTATAAGTTGTTTTGATTGAAAATACACAATATAGGCAAGTTAGAACCAAATATAGGCCTTTTGAGTCCATTTTAGGTCATTTACTTGAAAATGAATGAATATGAGTAGTTTGATGTTAGTTTAAGTTATAAACACCTCAAACATCATATATATAGTTAGTTTAATGTAATTATAAGTTGTTTTGATTGAAAATACACAATATAGGCAAGTTAGAACTAAATATAGGCCTTTTGAGGCCATTTTAGGCCATTTAACTTCAAAATGAATGAATATGAGTAGTTTGATGTTAGTTTAAGTTATAAACACCTCAAACATCATATATATAGTTAGTTTAATGTAATTATAAGTTGTTTTGATTGAAAATACACAATATAGGAAAGTTAGAACCAAATATAGGCCTTTTGAGGCCATTTTAGGCCTTTTACTTGAAAATGAATGAATATGAGTAGTTTGATGTTAGTTTAAGTTATAAACACCTCAAACATCATATATATAGTTAGTTTAATGTAATTATAAGTTGTTTTGATTGAAAATACACAATATAGGCAAGTTAGAACCAAATATAGTCCTTTTGAGGCCATTTTAGGCCATTTAACTTCAAAATGAATGAACACTAGTGGAAAAACAAGGAAGGGCTACGTTTTTGGCCAGCAGCCCTTCACAACGAAGGGCTGCGGTTTAGGCCAAAAACGCAGCCCTTATAAGCTTGAAGGGCTGCGTTTTCGGCTTAAACCGCAGTCCTTCTCTATGTGAAGGGCTGCGGTTTTAAGCCTAAACCGCAGCCCTATTTAAGTGAAGGGCTGCGGTTTAGGCTTAAAACCGCAGACCCTTCACATTCAAATTTTTTTAAAAAAAATAAATTGCACCCTCCACCCCCCGCCCACCCCCGCCGCCCCAAGACACCCCACCCCCTGCGCACCCCAAAGACCCCCACCCCCCGCCCACCCCAAGACCCCCACCCCCGCCCACCCCAAGACCCCACACCCCCGCCCCCCACCCCCGCCCGGCCCCAGAACACCCCACCCCCGCCCACCCCAAAGACCCCCACCCCCCCGCCCACCCCCTGCCCCCAGTCACCCCACCCCCGCCCACCCCAAGACCCCCCACCCCCGCCCACCCCCGCGCCCCCAGACACCCCACCCCCGCCCACCCCAAAGACCCCCCCACCCCCGCCCACCCCCGCCCCACACCCCACCCCCTGCCCACCCCAAAGCCCCCCACCCCCGCCCACCCCCCGCCCCAAAGACACCCCACCCCCGCCCACCCCAAGACCCCCACCCCCCGCCCCACCCCCCGCCCCCCCCCCCCCCCCCCCCGCCCACCCCCGCCGCCCCAAGACACCCCACCCCCCCGCCCACCCCCTGCCCGCCCCCACCCCCACCCCCCGCACTCCCACCCCGCCCCCCACCCCCAGCCCCACACCCGCACTCCCCGCCCCCGCCCCCCCCCCCACCCCCGCCCCCACCCCCTTCACTCCCCGCACCCCCCACCCCAGCCCACCCCTCTCGCCACCTCCTCCATCCATTGCCGCTGCCACCACCCCAAAGACCCAACCGGCCCTATAGCCCGGTCCAAAGCAGCCCCACCATGGCAGGTCCCCCACCCCCCACCCAAAACCTCCCTTCGACACAAAAAAAACGATCAAATTGCAATAATAATATATGACAAGTTTTTGAACGTAATATAATAATTAACTTTAAATATGTATATATTTAATAATGTGAAAAATGTACATAGAATTAATACAAACTAGTAGATGTATCATAAGCAATCATCGCAAATGTGGGACGCCAACTTATCCCGAACTTCATGTAATTCGTCTGTGGTGAAGGCCCTCAAACGTGGTGTGTTATTCATATAAACCTTGCAAAACAACCAAGGAATAAACACATAATATAAGAATTCAATCATTTACGTACCGTAGTTAGTAGTTCTAAAAATGACATATACCTTCCCGAAATTCAATCAAAAACAAATGCAAGCCTAAAACTCTACACACTAGTTATATTATACCTTATATTATCATATTAAAAAATAAAATGGAGTTAAATGAAGCGTTAAGTACGAATTAGACGCGAAAAGGCAAAAATAGGCCTAAAATGCCCTTTTCGTTCCCAAAATTCAACCTACAACAATTGCAAACCTAAAAATCTACACAATAGTTACATTATGCCTCATACTATCATGTTAAAAATGAATTTGGGGTTAAATGACTCGATAAATACGATTTGGAAGCGTAAAAGGCAAAAATAGGCCTAGAAATGACATTTTCGTTCCCAAATATATGCATGTGCTACTTTGGTTTCTAAACCAATTAATACCTATTACCAATCGATCTAATCTAAACTAACATATACTAATAAGTTACATACCTTTTGAAGATCATCGGCGTTAGTGCACTGGTTGACGATATCGAACATGTACCTCACCACGTAATAGCCACATGCAAGTCCATCTTCTTGTTGCGGACACTAAATGTTCACCAAAGGATGCATCCAATGACATTCATGTTAATTAGATGTGTAGTATGTGGCTAAAAGTGTTTCTATATAAGGACAAATAAATTAGTCATGTTACCTCGACTGATATCCAAACAGGAGCTTTTGGTGCTCGAAGTCCTGTTGCACTAATATGCTTCATCACACTACATCAACAACATTATTATAAGATTAGATGTACTAACTGTTTATATATTTAAAGATGATGAATAATGTGTAATATTAATAAGTGCGCATATATTGAGTTTCGATTAGGCTACCTATTTAACAATGATTTGATTAGTAAGGTCCGTGGTGGTTGTCGATGCAAAGAATCAAAGTGGTAGACTTCGTTACGTGACAAACATATCGCAAGCGAGTGTCCAATGAGCCCTACAACAAGAAAATATAGTTATTATTAATCGTAGAACAATTAATAGGTCAATTTAAGTATCGAATAATAAAAGTAAAGCGAGTTTAACAAGCATACTTTTCAATATAAGGAACAAGAATGATCTGATGATATCCAAAACGAGATGATGCTTTGAGACTCATGTCGAGATACTCTTTCACTTCGGCTTTGTTTTGTAAGCAATTGTCATCTCGTATTATGTTTGGACATAACCAACCAAACATTGCACTAGATGTTGCAAGCAATTCATTGTATAATAACCTGAGAAATTATATTGATTATATTAAAAGTAAACCAACAATTACTTATTATGGATTTGAAAACTACTTAAGGCATATATATGTATATGTATATTTAATTTATATACTTATGTATTACCTCATGAATGTTTGTATCATGGAAACATTCAACTCTACCCCACATAAGAATTCTTTAATATCAACCTTTGAAATGAATGTCGAAGAGTCCTCAAGGTAGTGGAATTATTGCTCCCCCAAAGCAACCTCAATTGCGCTTTCATCGGGTAAATCGCTAGCGCACTCATGTAACCAAAAGCATGGCGTAGTAAGGCTCCGCACCACCTTTGGATCGATAATAAGTGGATTTTTTGTCTTAGAAACATTTCCCGTCACCACATTTCGTTCACCTTCATCACGTAAACTTGCTTTCTTATAAGGTGAACATGCCTTCTTTCCCTTCCTGGCATGTGAGTCGGCCTTCCCCCAAACCTAGTATTTAGTTAAAAGTAAAGATATTACTGACTATCATAGGAACTATAAAAGAAAACACGCATATATATATATGAATGTTAATCATTGTACCTCATCTGAAAACCGCACCAATGCACGCGGCCACAGAACATAACTGCCAAGGGCATCATTTAGTAATCGTAGACCAACTTCCGCCGGCGGCGGAAGAGGTAATTCTTCGAAACCCGACACAATTTCATTGAGGGTGACCACATAGTGATTATGATCCACTAACCGGTTATGCAATCGTACTCGGTCACTAGGGGGGTTGTGCATGGCCATGAGCTACGAGGATGAAACTATCATAACCATCTCCTCGAGCTAATAGTTCACATGGTGTCTCTTCCTGTAAAAAAACTCTATTTATAGTTAGTCTATGAAACAACATATATATAGTAAGAATTTCATGCATTTAAGAACGTAACAATAGTTGTTTAACAAAGCAAAGGGATTAAGTGATTACCTTCAACTCGGGTCCTACGGGTGGATCAGGCGGCTAGGTGTAGTATCACTACCCTTCTTGAATGCAAGAAAAGTCGGTAAACCCATTTGCTCCAAAATGGCGTTGAAGTTATGGGTCATCTCCTCACTTAGCTCCTCCCGAATTGCGGCTTTCATAGCCTCCACATCTACCGACGCCGCTCGAATTCACACTACTTACACTTGATTTTGTCGCCGTAGTGTATTGATCACCATATACCTTTCTCAAACCGAGGCGGACACCTCCTACGCCCCTCACGCGTCCACTGTGGTCCGGTCCTAAAGTTTCGTGCAATGCATCAATGTGTCCTTAAGGAGTGAACTCACCAGTTGCCTCTTTTTCCTGCAAGCCAATCTACATAAGTATAAGAGAGAAATGCTTGTGAGCGCAAAAGTTATATTATATATACCTTATATAACCATATAATCTCGTACTTACAATGGCGTTGGCTATCTCGTTGTGTTCCGGGGTCGGGCAAGACTCTTTTTCCCTTTGCATCAACCTCATGCATCGAACACCACCAATCGAGGACTCTATCTCGGTTGCGAGGCTGTGCAACTGTCGTCATTGAGCCCCCTTCCTTTTCTCTTTTTCGTCGCCAATGAATTCCTAGGCATTTGTGCATTTATCTCTTCACGGCGAAATCGAGACAATTTACCCCGTTCCTTTCTCGCATCGAAAGACTCATCCTCGGTAGTGTGTTCAGCACCACTTGTGGTGTTATCCGTATGCACATCCGCCATCTCCCTGAAATTGTACAAATAATGCATTAATATAACAAAAAATTAAAATTAACATTGCCACTAAGGGGGGGTGGGTTGTGGGGAGGGGGTTCCGTGTGCAAGGGGCGTAGTGCGGGGAGGGGAGGGGGCAAGCGGCAGGGAGGGGAGGGGGGAGGGGGGGTGCGGGGGAGGGGGGAGGGGAGGGGACTGTGGCAGCTGGGGGGAGGGGTTGTGCGGTGGGGGAGGGGCAAGCAGGGGGAGGAGAGGGGGTCGTGCAGTGGGGGGGGAGGGGGGGGTGTGCGGTGGGGGGGAGGGGAGGGCGGCGGGGGGGGGAGGGGGTGGGCGGGGGGGGGAGGGGGGAGGGGCTCTGCAGTAGGGGGAGGGGTTGTGCAGGGGGGAGGGGAGGGCAGCAGGGGGGAGGGGAGGGGGGTGCGGTGGGGGGGAGGGGAGGGAGGGGCTGTGCGGTGGGGAGGGGCAGCAGGGGGAGGGGAAGGGGGCTGTGCGGTGGGGGTGGGGAAGGGGAGGGGAGGGGGTGTGCGGTGGGGGGGGGGGGGGGCAGGCGGGGGGGGAGGGGAGGGGCAGGGGGGGGGGGAGGGGGCCGAGCAGGGGGGGAGGGAGGGGCAGCGGGGGAGGGGAGGGGGCCGAGCAGTGAGCCCCTCCCCCCCCCCCGCGCCCTCCCCTCCCCCCCCACCGCACCCCCTCCCCACCCCCCACCGCACACCCTCCCCTCCCTCCCCCACCCCCACCGCACGCCCCTTCCCCTCCCCCTGCCGCCCCCCCCCCCATAGCCCCTCCCCCCCACCGCACACCCCTCCCCTCCTCCCCCCCGCACAACCCCTCCCCCCCCACCGCACCCCCCCCCTCCCCCCCCCCACCGCATGCCCCCCCCCTCCCCCACCGCACGCCCCCCCCCTCCCCCCCCCCCACCTGCCCCCCCTCCCCTCCCCCCGCTGCCACCCCCCACCTGCTGCCCCTCCCCTCCCCCACCGCTCTGCTGCCCCTCCCCCTCCCTCCCCTCCAACCGCCGCCCCCCCTCCCCGCACACTGACCACTCCCCCCCGCCGCCGCCCCCTCCCCGCACATCCCTCCCCCCCCTCCCCCTCCCTCTCCCTCCACCGCCGAGACCTCCCCCATGCACACCCCTCCCCTTGCACACAGTTACATACTAATAAGTTAGGAGTTAGATCAACAAAAATAAAATAAAATGACTCGATAAGTACGAATAGGACGCTAAAAGGCAAAATTTGGCCTAAAATGACCTTTTCGTTCCCGAAATGCAACCAAGACCAAATGATAGCCTAAAACTCTACACAATAGTTACATTATACCTCATATAATCATGTTCACAAAGAATTTGGGGTTAAATGACTCGATAAGTACGATTCGGAAGCGAAAAGGCTAAAATAGGCCTAAAATGCCCTTTTCGTTCCCAAAATTCAACCTACAACAATTGCAAACCTAAAAATCTACACAATAGTTACATTATACCTCATATAATCATGTTCAAAAAGAATTTGGGGTTATATGACTCGATAAGTACGAATTGGACCCGAAAAGGCAAAATTTGGCCTAAAATGACCTTTTCGTTCCCGAAATGCAACCAAGAACAAATGCAAGCCTAAAAATCTACACAATAGTTACATTATATCTCATATAATCATGTTCAAAAAGAATTTGGGGTTAAATGACTCGATAAGTACGATTTGGAAGCGAAAAGGCTAAAATAGGCCTAAAATGCCCTTTTCGTTCCCAAAATTTAACCTACAACAATTGCAAACCTAAAAATCTACACAATAGTTACATTATACCTCATATAATCATGTTCAAAAAGAATTTGGGGTTAAATGACTCGATAAGTACGAATTGGACGCGAAAAGGCAAAATTTGGCATAAAGTGACCTTTTCGTTCCCGAAATGCAACCAAGAACAAATGCAAGCCTAAAAATCTACACAATAGTTACATTATATCTCATATAATCATGTTCAAAAAGAATTTGGGGTTAAATGACTCGATAAGTACGATTTGGAAGCGAAAAGGCTAAAATAGGCCTAAAATGCCCTTTTCGTTCCCAAAATTCAACCTACAACAATTGCAAACCTAAAAATCTACACAATAGTTACATTATACCTCATATAATCATGTTCAAAAGAATTTGGGGTTAAATGACTCAGTAAGTACGATTCGGAAGCGAAAAGGCTAAAATAGGCCTAAAATGCCCTTTTCGTTCCCAAAATTCAACCTACAACAATTGCAAACCTAAAAATCTACACAATAGTTACATTATACCTCATATAATCATGTTCACAAAGAATTTGGGGTTAAATGACTCGATAAGTACGATTCGGAAGCGAAAAGGCTAAATTAGGCCTAAAATGACCCGAGAATCAGGTCACATGGCAATGGAATGCCCATCACCGGTAGTAGCGGCGGAGCTAGTGAGAAGTGTTACAAATGTGGAGAGCATTCCATTACCATGTGACCTCACTCTCCACATTTGTAACACAGTCCCACCACCACCGTCACTACTGCCCCCCACTGCACTCTCTCATTGCCATGTAGGCGTAAAATGACCTTTAATTTTCGTTTCCGAAGCCTAAAAATCTACATAGTTACATTATAAAACAAAAAAGAAAATGAAAGATAGTAGTGATACAAAACATGTGTTACAACTTACAACAATGCCTTCACAACAATGCCTCACCCACCCCTATCCATCCTCCCCCCCTCCCCCACCCCCCGTCCAAAGATCCCCGCCCTCCCCCACCCCATGCCCAGCCTCCCCACCCTCCCCCCCCCCTTTCCAAGATCCCCCCGCCCTCCCCCACCCCATGCCCAGCCTCCCCGGCCCCCCCCACCCCATGCCCATCCTCCCCCACCCCATGCCCACCCTCCCCAACCATCCCCCACCCCCTTTCCAAAGATCCCCCCGCCCTCCCCCACCCCATGCCCACGCCTCCCCTCCCCCACCCTTCTTTTCAAGATCCCCCGCCCTCCCCCACCCCATGCCCAGCCCTCCCCCCCCCTCCTCCCTCCAAAGCCCCCGCCCTCCCCACCCCATGCCTCCCCCACTCCCCCACCTCCTTTCCAAAGATCCCCCGCCCCTCCCCCACCCCATGCCCGGCCTCCCCAGGGCCATCCCCATCCCCCCGCCCAAAGACTCCCCACCCCCCTACCCACCCTCCACAAGCCCTCCCCACCCCCTACAATCACATTTTACAACACAAAATAGAAGAGAAATTAAATAAAACAAAGAGGAGAGAGAGTGAGAGGGGAATTACCGACAATGCATAGTGGTGGTGGTGGTGGCGTCAAGGCGCGCCGAGAGAAGAGAAGAAGAAGGAGCTCGAGGCAACGCCGAGAGAAGAGAAGAAGAAGTGTGCACCGAGCGATGGGACGCGCGCTCCGGCGATGTGTCGGTGCTCCGTGATGGCCGTTAGGGCAGTGCGAGTTAGTGTGAGGGAGAGGAGTGAGTGTGCGAGTGAGTGTGAGGGAGAGGGGTGAGCTGAGTGTGCGAGGGAAATTTGCGAGTGAGTGCTACTGTGTGTTGCGCGCAAAACTCACAGGTTGAAATGGGCGGGATAGGAAGGGCTGCGCTTATCCTAGAAAACGCAGGCTCGTGTATGAAGGGCTCGTGCTAGGCTAACCGGCCTTACCCTTCACATAAAGGGATGCGGTTAGCCTTAAAACCGCACCCTTCATACGCATTAAGGGCCTGCGGTTTTAAGGCTAACCGCAGCCCTTCTTCACAAAAGGGCTGCGGTTTCCTTGGGAAACCGCAGCCCTTCTCATAAAGAAGGGCCGCGTTTTTAATAAAACGCAGCCCTTCTTGCGCAGCCCTTCCTTTTTTTCCCCCTAGTGGAATATGAGTAGTTTGAAGTTAGTTTAAGTTATAAACACCTCAAACATCATATCTATAGTTAGTTTCATGTTTTTATTAGTAGTTTTCATATAAAATACAAAATATAGCCATGTTAGAACTAAATATACGTCATTTTGGCCACTTTATATTACTTGAATATGAGTATATTTAACCAAATGCAGGAGACATACAATAAGAAGCTGGATCATTGTACCACTCAAGGGTCACATCCGAACCCTGATCTTTTGTATTGGGAGACAGTTGGGGGGAGGAACAGAGGAAAAGTTCATAGGTTGGGTCAGGGAGATCATTTGTACTACAACTCTTCATCAGGGCGAGGAGATGGCGACTCTTCACAACCATATGAGCCGTCCATTTTTTCTCAGATTGAGGCGCAGGTGGAGGCAAAGGTCGCAGCACGGATGGAAGAGGTGGAGGCAATGGTCGCAACACGGGTGGAAGCGTCAAGTCGGGCCCTCGTAGAGGAAATGATGAGGAACATGTCTAGTTTCGGCCACATGTTCTCGAGGTTGCAACCTAGTCCCCCCCTCCACAACGCGAGACCTGAAGATGACCCGGGGTTTGGTGGTGGCGGTAGTGCTACAGAGACACCCTTGACAGTGTAGTTTTTTTGGTTTTGGCAACTAGGTAACTAACTTATAGTTGGATATAGTTAGTCTAACTATATGCATATAGTGTCAATATTTATCGGCATCTCGCTTTGTTTCTAGATGTGTCGGGTTATTTTTTTTGGAACCCGACTTCTACTTTATTTCCCGACACCGGGATCTATTTTGCGTACATATATTTAATCTAGGTAGTAACTATAGACATTTAGTGTCTATATTTATCGGCATCTAGCTTATTAGTTTCTAGCTTTGTCGATATATATTTTTTGACTTCTACTTTATTTCCCGACATCGGGATCTATTTTGTGTACATAATTGTAATCTATTTCATGTAATTATACAAGTATCTATGCAAATTGTAATATGTATCAAAATTGCATATTTTTGTAATTGAAAAAATTGAATGCGATGGAGGAACAGCTTTAGTGTGGTATATTTAGGTGCAGCTGTGCAGGTACAGGTTTAATTATTATTAAGAACAATAATATTTTAAATAATATTATTTTAAAACAACAACGACGGCTAAACATTAAATCAACGACGGCTAGGCAGTCGCTGTAAGGTACTCTATGCAGCCATGGACTTGAATTTCAACGACTGCTATAATATCATAGCGACGGTTATTCACAGACGTTGCATCAGCGAAATCAACGACGGAGTTCAACAGTCGGTGATACAACGACGGTTAACAACGGTCGGTGAAACAGCGACGGTTGAAAACGGGCCGATTCACCATCTGTTTAAAACAGTCGTTGGCTTAGAGTCAACGTCGGTTTTCATTTACGGTCGCTGATGATCAGGAAACCGTCGTTGATTTTTTCACCGACGACTTGACGGTCGTTGATTCCAATATCAGCGACCATCGTTTCAACTACTGCATTTCAATGACTGCTAGCCGTCGTTGATTATTTAGCGACGGTTTTTTATTGATCAACGTCGGCTTTTAGCCGTCGTTGATTACCACTTTTCTTGTAGTGGAGCTAGAGAGTTGTAAAGTGGTAAAGTTGAAGTAAACCAAACCAAGGGGGTAATTGTACTTTCAAATGTCCATTGGGGCGATATTTAGCATTGCAGGCAAACAAAGTACTACGATTGCATGTTTAAATTATAATCCCTCCATCCGATAATATAAGTCATGATACCCTTTTTTTCACAGAAATTAAGGTAAGTAGAATCTTGTTTATTTGGATGGATAGGTTCAATTGCATTGTGAAAATTTATTTTTTTCAAAAAAATAAACAATTGATCAATAAATGCTGAAGGAATTATACATGGATATTGAGTTGTAGAAGAGGAAGAGTTTGCTGCTTTGGTTAAGAAAATAAACCAGCAATAAGAGTTGTGATTTTTTAAATTGTAGGAGTGACTTTTTAAATTGCCCTGATTTTCGTCTTGATCTTCCTCTTGTTCTTCGTTCTCCTCGACTTCCATCATGCAATTTTCTCCTACATGGTATCAGATTAAGGTTCATCCTTAACCTAGCCGTCGCCCATCTTCATCTCTTCCTATCTTCTTCTTCCTCTATTTTTCACTTCCTTCCATGGCCGAAAAACCAGCATTCCACTCGGCCCTTGCCGTCACAAATGTTAAGTCCCTTATCCCTATCACCCCGGACTTAGAAACCGGCCACTACCATGAATGGTCTACGCTATTCAAGGTTCAAGCCCGGAGTGCACGGCATACTCGAACACATCCTCCCTCCTACCGAGGACAAAGAAGCTGCTACTTATAAAGCTTCGTAGGAGGCTGACTTAGCTTTATGGAAACGACTTGACGCCGTCGTTCTCCAATGGATTTATGCTACTGTGTCTCCCGACATCCTCACTTCCATCCTTGTTGTGGATGATGTGGCTGAAAACGCGTGGCACCACGTTGCTCAAATGTTTCAAGATAACAAACACTCGAGAGCCGCGTATCTTGAAACGGAATTTACAACAACAAAACTTGCTGATTTTTCATCTGTGGTGGCTTATTATACTAGGTTACAGTCCCTTGCCACCCAACTTGCCAACGTTGGGTCGCCCGGTCTCCGATCAAAGATTGGTTATGCGTCTCCTTGCCGGGTTACCTTCAACCTATTCTACTTTTGTCACCAACATCCAACAAAAGGATACCTTGCCATCCTTCTCTGATGTTTGTTCGCGTCTTAAACTCGAAGAAGCAACCGCCAAAGAACGAGCCTGTGATGCCGGCTCCACCGCTCTTCTTGTTGATGATGATATTTCTTCTCAACCACAACATCATGGAGGTAATTCTAATTCTTCTTCTGGCCGCAATAATAGTCGTGATAATCATCACCGCAATAATAATAAAAATCGTGGCCGGAATAATAATAATCATCACAATCACCGGGCAAAACGCGCGCGGCGGCACCGCACCGCAGCCTGAGCAACACACGGAGGCCGCCCGGCCGGCGCCCGTGGCCCTACCCGTCCTGGCCTGCCTGGCCACCTCAGGGCTGGGCCCTGCCCCCCTGTCCATACCCCACAACTGCTTGGCAGCAGCAGCAGCGGGTTCCCAAGCCCAGTGGAGTTCTCGGCCCAAGGCCGCATCATGCATATACCATGCAGCAGGCCCCCTATTGCTATCCTATGCAAGCTCCCCTTCCTTCCAGCTATTCTCCAACTGATATAGATGCCGCGATGCATACTCTCACTCTTCATCAACCGGATGATAACTGGTACATGGACACAGGAGCTACGTCTCACATGACTACTAATCCAGGTACTCTCACTTCTTATTTTAATTTGAGCAAAAATTCTGGTATTATCGTTGGTAATGGTAGCACTATTCCAATTTGCGGTTATGGAAACACTTCCCTTTCCCCTTCTAACCCATCATTGAAACTCACGAATGTCCTCCATGCTCCTAAACTTATCAAAAATCTTATTTCCGTTCGTAAATTTACTATTGATAATAATATTTGTTAGGGGGGGGGGGGGGGAAAGGGGGGGGGGGAGGGGGGTTTTTTTCCTCCCACACCCCTGTCTAGCATCACCTTACCATCTACATTCCTTGTTGCATCTCTCGATTTGTGGCACTCTCGCTTAGGACATCCGGCCATACTATTCTTAGTTCTCTTTGTAGTCATGATTTAATACATTGTACTAAGGCCAGTTCATCTTTTTGTACTTCTTGTCCTTTGGGGAAACATGTTAAACTGCCATTTTGTGATTCTATGACTGCTACTACTATGCCATTTGATATTGTTCACAGTGATTTATGGACATCTCCTGTTTTGAGTTGCACTGGGCATCGTTATTATGTCTTTTTCCTTGATGATTATAGTAATTACCTGTGGACTTTTCCCATCCTAAACATTCTTCCCTCCAAAGTCTTGAAATACAAATCCCCCACTCAAATTCTTTTTCAACGAACACCAACTTACTCTCATCTTCGAGTGCTTGGATGCCTATGCTATCCTCTATTCCCCTCTACCACTATCAACAAGCTCCAAGCTCGTTCAACACCTTGTGTTTTCTTAGGATATCCGTCCAATCATAGGGGCTATAAATGTTATGACTTATCAAGCAAGAAAATCATAATTTCTAGGCATGTTATTTTTGATGAAAATCAATTCCCTTTTTCCCCATTACATAATCCTTCCCCTACCTCTTATGATTTCTTGGAACATGATTTATCCCCCTATGTTGTGCAATTTCTGCATTCTATGCCCCAAACACAAACCCAAACACCTCCCTTACATTCTGAGCAGCCCACGGCCCAAAATCCATCCCTGCTTGCTCCTCCTCTCACCCGCCTACCGCTGGACAGGTCCAACCAGCCTACTCCCTTAACCAGCCCAGTTCTCCGTCCCCTTCTCCCTTCGTTGGACCCCCCAGACCAGCCCACTACCCTGCCCAGTACCGCGTCCAGCCCTCTCTCCCCTACTCCTCCATCTGCGAGCCCATCTACTCATGGCCCACACTCCACAAATGCTCCTTCTCCCCTTCACCCGCAAGAATGGCCACAAGGAGCCAACATGGCATTTTTAAACCCAAGAGGGTCTTTAACTTGAGCATTACCACTACACCTTCCATTTCTCCTATTCCCAAAAATCCCGTAAGTGCTTTGCATGACCCGAATTGGAAAGCTGCCATGATTGACGAATATGATGCTCTTATTAAAAATAAGACGTGGGAATTGGTCCCTCGTCCTGCAAATGTGAATCTTATTCGTTCTATGTGGATTTTTCGTCATAAAAAGAAATCTGATGGTTCTTTTGAGCGGTATAAAGCCCGCCTTGTAGGTGATGGCAGGTCGCAACAGGTTGGAGTTGACTGTGACAAAAAATTTAGTCCTGTTGTCAAACCGGCAACTATTCGGACTGTATTGAGTATTGCTCTTTCTCGTTCTTGGCCCATTCATCAGCTGGATGTCAAGAATGCTTTTCTCCATGGTAATCTCAATGAGACGGTCTATATGCATCAGCCTATGGGGTTCCGAGATCCTACTCATCTCGATCATGTATGTCTTTTGAAGAAATCCTTATATGGGCTTAAACAGGCCCCTCGTGCCTGGTACCAACGTTTTGCATACTATGTATCTACTATTGGTTTTTCTCACAGTCGATCTGATCACTCACTGTTTATTTATTGTCATGGCACTGACACTGCTTATATTTTGCTCTATGTTGATGACATTGTTCTCACAGCTTCATCTGATGCTCTCAGAAAATCTATCATGTCTCTCCTTAGTGCACAATTTGCCATGAAGGATCTCGGTCCTTTGAGCTATTTTTTGGGAGTGGCTGTCACTCGCACCTCTGCCGGCATGTTTCTCTCTCAGACCAATTACGCCGCCGACATTATCGAGCGTGCAGGCATGACATCCTGCAAGCCTAGTTCCACTCCTGTTGACACGAAGGCAAAACTTGGAGCCTCTGCCGCTCTCTGCTTTTCGAATCCCACTCTCTATCGCCAGCTTGTCGGCGCCTTACAGTACCTCACTTTCACCAGACCCGACATCTCATATGCTGTCCAACAAGTGTGTTTACATATGCATGATCCGAAAGTTGCGCATATGAATGCTCTCAAGCGCATTGTGCGCTACATTAAGGGTACTATCCATTATGGTCTCCATCTCTACAAGTCTTCTCTTGCATCCCTCACTTCTTATACTGATGTTGATTGGGGTGGCTGTCCGGACACTCGCCGCTCCACATCCGGTTATTGCATTTTTCTTGGTGATAATTTGCTCTCTTGGTCCTCCAAACGTCAACCCACTTTGTCTAAATCCAGTGCAGAGGCCGAATACCGTGGGGTTGCTAACGTTGTTTTTGAGTCTTGTTGGCTCCGATATCTTCTTCTTGAACTTCGATGTCCCATCCGTAAAGCTACATTGGTTTATTGTGATAATGTTAGTGCCATATACCTCTCTGGTAATTCTGTTCAACATCAGCGCACTAAACATATTGAGATGGACATCCATTTCGTACGTGAAAAATTTGCCCGTGGAGAAGTTCGAGTTCTTCACGTTCCGTCCCGTTACCAGATTGCCGACATCTTCACTAAAGGTCTTCTGCGCGTACTTTTTGATGATTTCCGGGACAGTCTAAGCGTACGACAACCTCCCGCTTCGACTGCGGGGGTGTGATAGACTATGTATATATTAGGAAATAGTCTAGTCATTGTAATCTAACGTAATCTTCTTATTTTGTATAGCATAATTAGTTCCTATACTTTAGCCTTAGATTATGTTAATGATAGGTTGTATATATGGTTACCCTATGATCAATAACAACTCAAGGGATTACATTCTCCTACACTTGTAAAAAGAAGATTATTTATAACTCTGTATTTTGAGAGAGAGAAATTATGGAGGAAGAAGATTTGAGAGAGAAGATGGTCAGATGCAGAGGAAAGAGAGTGAGAATATGATTAATATCGTTGGGTTTTATCTACATAGAAAGGCTTAAAATTAAATTGAAAATACAGGGGAGTGAAGATTGAAGAATGGCGATTTGAACCAGGATTTTTAATTAGATACTAGTTTTTAGACCCGGGCGATGCCTCGGGTAAGAATTTTTTTAAAATAATATTTTACTTTGAAATAATAACATCAAATATCACTTGGTTTAGTGGTTAAGATTTTATTATATAAGCTTGAAGTGATGGTATCATATCTTATACAATGTAATTTTTTTTTGTATGTTATATTATTATTAGCATAGAGGATTCAAATACTCAGGAGAGAGAAAACGAGTGAATGAGGAGTGAGGAATGTCAACGTTATTTAGGTTAATGGCGATTTCATTTTTGCTTTAGATGTGAGTGCAGTTTCTGATGAATTTATGAGGACATATTGGAGATTAAATTATCACAATAAGGGTATTTTAAGTAAAAATATTGGATTTAATTAGAAACATGACTTATATTTTCGCACACTTTAAAAAAAAAAAATAATTTATATTATGGGATGGAGGGAGTATGATGTAAGGACAAAATAATTCTATTTATAACTTTTTCACTATTCTTACCTTAAGCGTAAAAACTAAAAACTTATGCATTGCAGGAAACTAAAAAAGTTGTTAATATGATATGGTAGCCTGAACCAACTACGTAGAAATTGAGCAAATTGGAGCTACCTATCTGATAGTGGGTTTATTGACCCCAATTTAATTAAATATTTTTTGGGGATGATCCCTTTTTTTTTTAAGGGAACCTCAAGAGAGGAGACTATATTAATAAATCAGAAATCGCACAACGGGACAAAATAACCGGAAAATTATCCACCCAACACCTAATCCCATACTCCACAGGTTGGAGATGAGCAAGCATATGAGCCACTTTGTTACCGGATCGTTTAACAGAAGACCAAACAACTACATCAAAATGATTAACAAAAGCTAAGATATCATTAGTAAGTAAATAAAACTCACTAGAACCCGTCGTCTTCAACTTTAAAGCATTGATAACTTGGAGACAGTCGCTTTTAATCACAAGCTTGCACACACCTAAGCTCTTCGCCAACCGAGCACCCTCCAAAACAACACGGGCTTCGGCAATCATCGGCTCCCAACCTACTCGTTGCTGCATCACCACGCACCCCTAAACCTCTCCTTCATCATTTCTGCACACCGCACCCACTCCCACACCCAACGCACCTACTATCCCAGTATTAACATTGCATTTAATCCATCCCGTATCCAATAAGCTCCAGACCTCTGCATGAGGGAGCAACAGCTTCGAGCCCACAGAAAAGGCCTATTCACCTGCGCTTCCTTAGCTTCTTTCCACGATTTCTAGGCGTAGCTGCACGTAACAGCAGGTGCCACAAAATCCGACTCCATCACGGCTTTGCAACGTGCACTCCAAATAGCCCAACACATAGTTAGGAACTTCTCAACCTCCTCAACACTAATCTATTTGAACCTGTAGCTCCACCAATCTGCAATCAAAGAGCATCCCCTCGAGGCTTCAAAATCACTTCCATTCTCCTCCCAAATCCCACGCACCAAACCACAATTAAGGATAGCATGTAACCAGATTCTACAGGAGCCCCACAGATGCTACACTCAGGGGATAAGTGTTGCAACCTACGGCTAAGCACAAGTCTAGTGGGAATAGCTTCCAAGCAAGCTCGCCAAGCGAAAATTTTAACTCTAGGAAAAACATCCATGCTCCAAATAATCTTTCACAAATCATGTATCAAAGATGTCGACTCCTCTCTCAAGTGCCACACATCATTAACAATAGCATGATAGGCCGATTTTACCGAATAAACTCCATTCTTTTGCAAATCCCAACATAAAGTATCCTCCGGAAGTCGGTGACTCAAAGGAATACTCAAGATTCTATCAACTTCAAAAGGAAGAAAGAGTTGAGAAAGAAGTACCTCTTTCCATGATTTTGTAATTGGATTAATCAACGCACCAACCTCCAAATCAATATTTGCTTCACCCCGCGGAGAAAGCACTTTTCTCGATTGAGACCCTGGAATCCAAGCATCCTTCCACACTCTAATCTTTTCACCATCTCTCGCCCTCCATCTCAATCCTCTCTTGAGAATCCATTGAGCTTCCCGAATACCCCTCCATGTGTAGCTAGGCACAAAACCTAGCTCTGCATCCATAAAAGTAGTATTCGGATAGTAACGCACCTTCAATACTTGCTCGATCAAACTGCCCGGATGCATAACAAGACGCCAACCTTGCTTACCCAACAGAGCCCAATTGAACATCTTCATATCTCTAAAGCCTATACCTCCTTCCGCCTTTGGCCTACACAACTTCTTCCAAGCCACCCAATGAATCTTGCGCTCACCACTCTTTTGACCCCACTAAAACTGAGAGATAAGAGATTTGATCTCATCACAAAAAGAAGATGGAAACTTAAGTACACTCATAGTGTAGGTAGGGAGAAATTGAGCCACAACCTTTATCATGACCTCCCTACCTGCTTTAGACAAAGACCATCCCCTTCCACCCCGAAACTTCTTCCAAATTTTCTCCTTGACTCCTCTAGTAATCACCTTAGTAGACCTCCCTACCACCGTAGGAAGCCCCATATACTTATCATGAATATCCACCTCCTGAACACCAACAAGATGAGAGATATCTCGCTCTTCTAGGAGCGAGGCATGTTAGGGTTTTATTTTAATACCGCAAGTGAATGGTGTCGTAGCACATACGGGTCGAACTCAGGGAGGTGCAAGATTAAACACTAGTTGATTTTAGACTATGAAATAGCTACACAATTCTAATATCAAGAAACTAATAGCTAAACTAATAACAAATATGACAAACTCGATGAATATGATAATTAAAAACACTAAGATTAAGCATCACCACTAATATGAATTGATCAAACCATAACTCGCATCCCAGTTATTCAATTATAGCTTAGGCGAGATTAACATTCCCTTATGACTCAGTAATAAAGCACAGATGCGAACCGAAACTAAATCCTCGGTCATTCCTCAATACCTAGAGCTCACTTTCGTGATAGCAGAAGGCCTAACTAACATGTATGTCTCCTATTTTCATGGCTTACACACATAATTAGAAGCATTAAGAACCAATGTCAAATAATTCCCAATTCTAGTTCTCACCTATTTTCATAGGAGAATTCAAATCAATGACAAGATTATCTAAATAAGGACCCAACTTTCGTTGATGAACTCAATTAGTAAAATAACAATTTAACATCAAATAAATATTCCTAATCTCAACTCCAACTTTCATTGATAATATAAAACTAGGGCTAAATCAAGATGCAAAATTGACAATAAGAACAATCTTATCAAACCCTACACATATAATTCAATAACATGGGAATTAGAGATAATTTACATGATCAATCCATACTAGGGATCAACTCAATCCTAGATAAAAAGACTACTCACTAATCATGGCAATAAATTGAATAAACTTAATAGAAAAGATAATTAAAATAAACAAAAGAGAAAGAAAGAATAAAACTTGATACGCAATACTTGAATGGAAGACGAATATGAAATCTTCAATCTTGAATCTCCAAAGTAGCAATAGAGAATAAACTAGGGCAAAAACTAGAGAGAAGACCTAAGAAGAAAAATAACGTGCAATGTGAATGAATGGTCGATAATAGATAATAGATCTTCTAACCTAATTAGAAATCCTCTAATATAAAGTTACATCTATTATCTCCTAATACTAATAGGAAAGCCAATTACAAGATAAGGAGGTGCGCGTAGGAAGCGTCAGCAAAACTGGGCCAACTTGCGAAGCCCATATCTCTCAAAATATAACTCGTCTTGGGCCGTGCAACCTATTGTTGGAAAGCTCTTCAAGCCTACTTTCCAATGCTGGAATCATCCAATTATAACTAACGAGTCAAAAGTTATGGATGAAATAGTGAACATGATTCGATTTCTACAATTCTTTCAATGGATTCCAACTCCAATTTAGCTCCAAATTGCACTCAAATATATGTGTAACGATCCTTATCAACATAGCTTCCTTCCAATTGCTCCTAAGTACTCAAGCTTGTCCAATAATACTCTAATTATGTTCTTAATACCTGAAATTCATCAAAGAATACCAAAAATACACAAAAGGAGTAATATTTCGCAAATTAAGTAATATGCAAATAATTCACCTAAATGTTCCTAAAATGCAACCTAAATGCACCTAAAACCTATATAAAAATGCGATACATCAAGGCACACCTCGACTGAAGGAAATCTTAGTTTTATCAAGATTTACTTGTTGCCCCGAAGACTTTTCATAGAGCTCAAGAGCTTGCTGAATAGCTCCGCATCCTGTAAAGAAGCTCTGGAAAAAATAATACAATCATCAGCAAATAAAAGGTGACTAACAGAAGGAGAAGTAGGGGCCACTCTAATCCCTCTCCATGAATTTCTTTCCTCCGCACTCCTGATCAAATGAGAGAAGACCTCTGCACATAAAATGAATAGATACTGAGATAGAGGATCTCCCTGTCGAATACCTCTCTGTGGATGAAACTCAACAGACGGCTTCCCATTAACCAGAATAGAGAAAGAAACTGATCGAACACACTCCATCACTCTATTAATCCAACCAGTATCGAAGCCAAAGCTCAACATCGCAACATCCAAGAGCTCCCACTCCACCCTATCATAAGCCTTCGACATATCAAGCTTCATCGACATACAACCCTCCACACTTTTTAATTATTTCATGTGATGAAACAACTCAATGGCAACCAAAATGTTATCCGTAATCAAGCGCCCTGGAGTAAAAGCACTCTGATTCACCGAAACAATTATGGTTAGGAAATATTTTAGTCGATTAGCAAGCACATTAGACACCAGCTTATAAACCACATTACACAAATAAATCCGGACGAAAGTCATTCATATGCACCACATTACTCTTTTTGGGAATAAGAGTAATAAAAGTCCGATTTAGATACCTAGGGATAGGGTCACCTTTAAGAATTCCCAACACCATATGAGTCACAGAATGTTCCACAATATGCCAATAAGTCTGAAAAAACATAGGACACATACCATCAGGGCTAGGAGATTTAATAGGATGCATCTGACTCAAAGCTACTCTCACTTCCTCCTCCGTATAATCTGCTCTCAACACAACATTTATATCATCAGTAACCCGAGCTCCAAAATTGTTAAGAGCCTCCAAAATCAAAGTAGGGTGAGACAAAGTAAAGATATGCTTAAAATAAGATACATCCACGTGACCCACAACTTCATCCCCCACATGCTCAACTCCATCCTCATCATACAACACTCGGATTGTATTATTTCTTTTTCTCCCTGAAGCTTGCTGATGATTTTTTTTTTTGAATTTCGATCACCCTCAGCAAGCCATAGCACCCTCGACCTCTGCTTCAAATAAATCTCCTCAATAGACATAAGATCCGCAATTTCTCTAAACAACTTCCGCTTACGCTCAGCTTACGCTCCAGCTGCGCCCCAGTAAAACCCCCCTGGTTAAGCTTCTTCAAAGCATTCCTCTTCTTCTTCAAATCAGCAAAAATCTTCCTAAATTTTCCTTGACTCCACGTTTTCAACTCAGCAGCACATGACTCGAGCTTGACCCCCAATGAATCCCCCCCTTCCAAGCACTAGTTGTAACACCCCCAAATTACTCACTTTTAAATAAATAACTTAGTAAATAATACTTGAGTAATTTAGGAGTATAACCGCCACGTGACTAACACGCTTTCGACAACCAACTACTAACTAACAAAATAACTTGCAGCGGAAGACTTTAACCAAAAATAATAATACTTCTTTATTAATAAAAATAAATGTTGTCTCAATACTCAAAATAAATAAAACACCCTAATCAAGGTGAAGATCCCCTTCCTAATATGCTCCCATGCACATCCAAAATTCACCTGCAAAACTGCTTACCAAAAGGTAAATAGGGCAAAGCCAAATAGGAAATAGGAAATACGCGTCAGTATAAAACTGAGTACGAAATGTACTAGATAAGTAAGTCAAGTAACACATTTGTGAGTTTGTAACAATTTATATTTCAAAAACTCCATCACTAATAATTCAAGAATAACTCTTTAAGAATAAACTATTTTCACACACTTTAACTAATAATTCAAGAATAACCTTTAAGCACAAACTCTTTCCAAATAACTTGGATTAAAAATAATCTTGAATTCAATTCCTCTTCTTATCTCCCCTTCATTTTCCTAAGTGTGCACACTCCCCAAGCTAGTCATCCCATCACGGATCTATATCAAGGGGTAACAATAATTGCCAACAAGTGGACTTTGAAGCATAAACCCTTCTTGATGTTAATCAAGCGGTAATAATAATAATAATATGACTTGTAAGTCATGAAATAATCTCCTTTTCTCATAAACAACTTTTTGAACATTCAAAGTTCATAAAAACCAATCAACCTTTCCTTGCAAAAATAATTTAACTTTCCAAAAAGGATAACAAAACTTCTATATAAAAATGATTGATAAAATCATTCCTTCTCTTCACTTCCAAGGGTGAATAATAAAATATTGTAACCATTTTAAACCAAATTTCCAAATCCAATAAACCATTAAATCAATAAACAACTTTATCACATTAAACTACATTTCAAAAGATCTAGCTACATAATGTACCTTGATCTTGCACAAAGAGTATACTAGTATCTCCACTTAGTCTTAATCTTGAACGATCTCCTAACAAACCAATAACATAAAATTCTAATAAGTAACTTATCACATGAACTTAATCATGAATTTAAACATGAATAACATATCATGAGCATAATATTTTTGAGTAAGAAACATGAAAATCTTTTTCTTAACCCAAAGAAAATTGGAACTTGAATAAGAAATATAAGACTAGAATAGATAAGAAGAGAAGGAAGAACCTTGAAGTAAGAGAGTATGGATCCTTCAAAGTTTTTGTGTGGAAAAGATGACTTAAGGTATGGGGTATTTATAGGAGTAGAATATGTAGTTCTTAATTTCCAAAATTAAATAGTTTGTAACCTTCACCATAAATTAGGAGATTAAACCAAGATTTGTAACCTCCATTATAAATTTGGAAGTTTTAGGAAACAAAATCCCCCTCCCCATTACTATGGAATCCCGTCAATTTTTTTTTTGTTTTTGTTTTTGTTTTTGAAAACTTATTTAATAAAATTTTGACTAGGATTTAAAACCAAAAGCTTAACAAATCCAATTTTGGCGTCATCTCCCACCAAAATAATTTAAAACGAGTGAAGTTACTAAAATACCCTTTGCTTAAAATATTTATTTTAGAAAATAAATATTTTAATTACTTGAATAAATACTCAAAAATATGGGGTATTACACTAGCATTCACCTCCTCGCACTCCCCCTCCATAGTCCACATCTGCTCAAACCGAAAATAAGCTCTTTCCCCTAGTTGTACCCCCTCCACCCATTTCCACAAAGCAAGCTTAATCGGAGCATGATCAGACCATTCACGGTCTAGGTGCCACAAATGACTATCCGGAAAACACGACAACCAAGTACTAGTAGCCAATACTCTGTCAAGTCTGCACTGGATATTATCATCCAATTGTCGCCCATTATCATATGTAAACTCATACCATGAAAAAGAAATATCATGGAAACCACACACATCCACAACATTCCGAAAATTATTCATTTGCCACTCAGCCCTATCATTGCCACCCCTTTTCTCCGTCATCAACATAATCTCATTAAAGTGACCAATGCAGAGCCAAGGTAAATCAGAATGAGTCATCAAAGTTGTCATCAAAGCCCAAGAAAGGTGTATATTCTGAATCGTAGGCCACCCATAGAATCCAGTACACCGCCAGCCCTAATCCCCCAAGCCGACCATCTCTCACCACAACGTCAATATGATGCACTGACATTGATAAAAGATCAACCACCACATCCCTACACCACAACAACGCCAAACCGCCTGCCCTACCAACTGAATCAACTGCCAAACTATGATCCTTGATTACCTATATGATACTTAGTTTTAACCTCACTAATGCTATATTTAGTTCACCTTATTTTTACTTATTTGAACTTATCATATCTGATTTGATCTGATCTGAACTTTTTTTTTTTATCTGAACTTATTTTATCTGATCTGAACTTATTTTTTTAAACTTATCTTTTATAAAACATGTTATTACTAATACTATTATTACTTTGTATTTCATTACTAGTATTATTATTATTATCATTTTATTACTATCACAAGTACTTTTAATAATAATAACTAGTTTTTAGGCTCGGACTATGCCCGGGTAATTATAATTTTCATTTATTAATATTTTAGTTGAAAGTTATAACACAAAACATTACTTGGTTTAGTGGTTAAGACTTTAGTATATAAACTTGAAGTCATGGGGATCAAATCTTATAGCATGCATTTTCTAACTTTTCATTGTGTGTGTTTACATGAAGTAAACACTCTAAGGGATAGCGCCACGTGACACAGTTCCTTGTTTAGGAACGTCTTTTAATATATTAGCATAGATAATAATAATAATAATAATAATAATAATAATAATAATAATAATAATAATAACAATAATCATAATAATATTAGTAATATAATAATCATCACACTAATAACAATAATAATAAGTTTTTAAATATAAGCATGATCTGAACGTATAAGATCTGATCAAAACTTATTTTTTCTGATCTAATTTGATTTTAACTTATCTGAAATGATCTTATCTGAAATAAATAAAAATAAGGTGAACTAAAGACTAAATATATTTTCTAAATCCACCGTTACCGAGTTGTCATGTTTTTTTTTTGGGGTAGAAGATAAAAAAGAAACCAACTCAGGGGGTGATTATAACAATTAAAGAAGCATTAGTTGAATAATTTTAAAGATTAGTCGATAGCTAATTATTGGGGATTACCTTCTTTTTTTTCCCTCGTGCTAGCCTCTTGTAAAATGGGAACCCAAATTCCCCAATCGCTATTCAACTAAGGGGACGTTTGGTATAATCAATGTAAACGGAATGGAAAGATTTGGATAAGGAGGTCTTTAATAATTGTTTGGTAATGTGTGGTGGAATGAAAACAATTGAGAGATTTATGATGGAGGAAGGAAACGTAATTTGTTTCCACTAGTCTGACAAGGATAACAAATGGGGGAATTATATTTTCCTGCGGAAATGGTATTTATTACTTAACACTCATACCAAATAATTAGAAATACACTTATTTAAATCCGTATCCTATATCAAATTTTCCCTTACCAAACACCTCTAAGAGCATTCTTAATGATGAATAAAAAAAGGTTCATAAGGTTGAACCATTTTTTTTTGTCTTAATGATGAATGGGAGAAAGGTTCACACTTGAATCGAGGCAAAACCATTCGGAATTCCGAATGGTTCGTGAGCCCAATTCATGGCAAACAAATTAGCCACGCTGGCGAGCTGCAGGAGAAGAAAATCAGAAAAAAAAAGAGTTCCGCCACGTGTCGCGCTTGGGTTGGCTGGAGCAGCGCGGAAAACGACAAAAAGGGGAGCAGCAGCTGACGCGTGCTGCGGTCCACTCCCCCTGCTGCCATTTGTCGCGTTTCTATTCGTCCTTTGATTATTAACGTTACAAATTTTGTAACGTTAATATTTCAAAAAATAGAACTCAAAAAATAAAAAATACCAAAATTCATATTTTTTCATTCTCTATAAATAGACACCAATTTTGCTATACTTTTATCACAATTTCAGTTTTCTCTTCTCTTCCCATTATCATTTCTTTTCACATAATTTTGCTTTAGCTTACAATCTTCCCAAAAAAAAAAAAAAACTTCATAATTATGGATTCTAATTATCCTAATAATGTACCTAATCCTAATCCTAGTAGAAGACGCAGAAATCGTCCAACAAATCCACAACAAAATACAAACCAAAACCCCATAAATTACCAACAAAATCTTAATAATTATCCCCAAAACCCCCCAAATTACCCCCCAAATTTCTGATGGTATCTATCCGAAATGGGCTACTTTTGTGAAGTCCATAACGAGTCCACAATCTCATAAAGACAGATTCTTTGCAAAACATCAAGAAGCAAAGAAGGAAAAGACGTGGAACGAGCATTTGGAGTACTACAAGCTCGATTTGCTATTATTCGGATGCCATCCCTTGCTTGGGATGTCGAAATACTTCATAAGATTATGTTGGCGTGCATAATTATGCACAACATGATAGTTGAAGATGAACGAGAAACCTACCAAAATTACATGGATCCATCAGGGTTCGATGTAGGGAGATCTCGACGTCGTTCTGCTCAGAGAAACAATGAAGAGCAAGAAGGTCGCTTTGAATATCATAACGAGTGAATTGTCGACATCAACACATATTTGCAGCACAAAGCACAAATCGAAGATCAACAAACTCATTTATCTTTGAAAAACGATTTGATCGGACATATATGGGCAAAGTACGGTAGGAATGGGAACTAAAAAGAGTGATGAATTTTATCAATTTTAGTTTTTTATTTTATTGTTGCATTTAATTTCCATGTCTTGTTTTCATTTGATATATGTAATATGTTTTGAATGGATGCATCTTTTTTACTATTTGTCAACTAATATGAATTAATTTTCAAAAAAAAAAATTAATTAGATTACGATAATTAATTAGTCATCGACAATTAATATATAATAAAAATAACTAATTATGAATTAATAATTATAAGACTTAATTACAATTAATTAGCGTTAATTGGTTTTACATTAAATCAATACTACTTGTGATAATTATTTGAAGAGAGAGAAAATGTGGTGGGGTAGGAAAAAAAAAATGAGAGAGTGATGAATCATTATTTTTAAGTTCATGGTTAAGAGTGAAATTGGAAATAATTTGTGAAAATGAGAGAGAATGATGAACTTTTTTTTGGCTTCATTATTAGTGATGCTGTAAGTAATCAAGGGAACTACTACACCCCAAATGCTTCATCTTCCTTTAACTTAACTTATCAAGAAGCCTAGTTCAACTTTTCTTTTCGATTTCCGATCTAGGGTTTTGGTTCCTGGCAAAGATGGAGAAGAAGACAGCGAAATCAGAAACCCAGCACCCAAATCTTCCAGACGATCTTATAATGGAGCAAATATTGCCCAGACTTCCGGTAAAATCCCTAATTCGCTTTAAATCTGTATCTAAGTATTGGCTTTCCACAATTTCTAGTCATAAATTCGAAAAAGCCCACCTCAAATTCTCCTCTTCCTGCCCTCAAGTTATCATGCTTGAGGATTGTTATTTAGATGGAAAAAACTACTTGTTATCCTTAGATGAATGTAGCAACGTGAAAGAATTAGTTAAATTGGAGTGTAAATATCCAGTCATGATCGCTCCGACTCGTCATTCGGGTGGGACTTTCAGTACTACTTTTGTTATAGGATCCATTGATGGTCTGGTGTGCTTGTTTGACGAATTTTATTACTTTTATTTATGGAACCCTGCAACTCATCAATGCCGCAATGCTAATAGTCCTTATTTTGGTCATGATGATAGTCCTATGGAAGTTCCGATTGCCGGGTTTGGTTATATATCTTCCATGGATGACTATAGGATAGGATGCATTAATTGGACATATGATGAGGAAGATGAGGCTGTGCGTCATGTTCATGTTTTTTCCTTGAGGGCTGGGAAATGGAAAAGAACAGTTACTTTAGATGAGAATTATTACTTCTCAATTGATCCGGAAGGTATATCAGTGCCGGTTGATGATACTATATACTGGCCTCCCTGGGTTCGAGGTGGTGGGAATGGTGAGGAAACCCACATAGGTGGGTTGAATTTAGTTAGTGGGCAATTGAAGAAAATCTCTTTGAAGAATGTGGTTATTGGTTACAACAAAGTCGACTTATTTCGGATGGAAGGGTGCTTGTCTTTGGGTTGCATTAGCTATTTGAAAGGTTATCGTATTTGTGATGTTTGGATGTTGAAGCAACATGATGATTGCATTTCTTGGGAGAAAATTTTCTCTCTCAACATTGGAGACACAAGGTTGCTATATCTATTTGAGATGGGGAAGTGTTTGGTAAGTGATGATCTAGAGGAGCTTAAGCTACTTGACCCTAGTAAGGTTGCTCTAGAAGAATGTGAAGAAGGTACTGTTATTTGGCAAGGTTCTGAAGAAGAAACTCACAGTTATATAACTGAGGCATGGGGTTATTTTGAGAGCTTGATTTCGCCTTTTTGGGACAACCGTATCTAATGAAAATGGAGATTACTATGAGATTGGAGAATGAGAAAAGACGTAAGAGCTGAAGCATGAGTAAAGCATATGAATATATGATATGTGTCATTGTATATTTAATTGCTCTGGTCTCCAGCTTTTTTAGTTACTTTTACCTTTTGGTGCATTAAATGTTACTGTTACCAGCTAGTTACTGGATATAGAACTATTAGAAGTTGAAGTTTATTAAACACTCACGGCCCGTTTGGTAAGAGGTCATAAATGGTGGGAATGGTAATGCATTATAGTGTAAATTTGTACTAAAAATACAATGTCATTACCTATGGTAATGCTACTTCATCCCAAGATATCCATTTTCTTCCTAAAATCTCATTACTATTCATTACCACTTGGGAAGGTGGCATTGGGTGGTAATGGAAATTTATAAAGGGAAACCCATGTTTTGTGATAAAGTTTCATTCCCATGGTCATGGAGATGAGAACTTTTTCACAAATTTACACTAAATTACATTACCATTACCACTATTTATAACCACTAACCAAACGGGCCGTCAGTGCTCCATGTACATATCTGTTTTTGTTCATTTCTGTTTTGTTTCTCTGTTTCTTGTTGCAAGTCATCCAGAAAGTATTGTGCTGCGTTGTGACAAGTGTGAAGTATCTCTTGCTTTGGTGAACTGTCTGAAGCTAATTAAAAAAATTGAAGGTACTTTTGTTTGATCCAGAGATTTAATGCTTATTTGCAATCTTCTTTCTTTCAAGATCACACATGATTTATGATGGAATAGCTATGCTCAACATTTTGAGGCAAAGTGTGTAAGTTTTCCAAGATTATGTCAAGCAATGTTTTGATGCGGTAAATAGCTATGGACCTCTTTCAATATGTGGTGGGCTATTGCAATTGTTAGGTACTTAGGTGTGCTTTATGATGAACATTTTAAGTTATATCTTTTGGAACTTGGATTCTAGTGAATAGTGATTGTTATCGTAGGTCCTAACAATATATGTGCTGTTGTGTTATGTCATATGTCTTCCATTACTGACTGACCTTTGTAAGTGCACACGATTATTGGAGCTGTGCTAATCATGGAGGGTGATCGCAATGGTTCTACACTTCTACTTGCACCTTCGCCCCACTGATATCCCTAATTTGGAGTTGGAATATGCAGCTTGCGCTTCTCTTTCTGTTAAGTTTAAGAAGTTGGTCATGACTTATGACTGAGGCAGTTTTAAGTGAAAATAAAACTCCATAGCTAGTACTCGTCAACGCTATCTATGCCCAGTTGCAACTGGGGCTTAGGAGAAGAATGTGACATAATAGATTACCTTTTGATGGGGAGTGGGGACTCCAACGCCAGACTGGGTAGTATATGATGAATTCGTGATTGAAGAACGACCTTGTAAATTTGTAATACACTAATACATAGAGATTTACATGTTTGATAGCCATCATAGATTTTTTTATCACCTTTGGAGACGATAAGAACTCCATCTTAAGCCATCGCATCCTCTAGGTTGAATCTGAGTGCTTAGAGATTCTGCTCCAATCAGGGACATCTTGAACATTTGAAAAAATATTGATCCTGTCAAGATTTGTCTTAAATTAGAGGAGCTTAAACTCAAAAACTTGTGGGTAGTAACGAGTAAGAGCATCCTTGAAAATTAAACGAATTGTTATATAAAAAAATTGCTTTCCATGGCACCAATCATGATTCAGGACTTAGTAGGTATCTAGAAACTTATTTAATCACGATGAGGTGCCAAATAATCATGGTGTTTATTTATGAACGAAATTCATGTAAATGGAATACAAT
The DNA here is from genome assembly GCA_947648045.1 of Beta corolliflora. Classification (NCBI taxonomy): domain Eukaryota; kingdom Viridiplantae; phylum Streptophyta; class Magnoliopsida; order Caryophyllales; family Amaranthaceae; genus Beta; species Beta corolliflora. The sequence goes on along the minus strand of CANSZD010003280.1, from coordinate 160,974 downwards.
ACTTCTATAGTGTTTCTAGGCGTAATCTATACAAATATATTAAAAAGCGTTCTTAAACAAGTTTACACGCCACGTGGCGCTGGCGTTGTCCCTTTAGTTGTTTTGTTCCATGTCATCAAAATACATAACAAAAATTAGAAATATGTTTCGTATAAGATTCGACCACGTGACCCCAAGTTGATACAATAAAGTTTCAACCAAATGAACTATGCAACATTGGGATGCTACTTTTTTAACATAAAAATATTAATAATTCGGGACGCCCGCCTAATAACTAGTTTTGTTAGAATAGGTGAATAGGATAATAGAAAGGATTATAATAATGGTTTTACCATGTTTTGATTATAAAAATAGGATAATAGAAAGGATCAACAAAACCACTTATGAATGGAGAGAGCAATATTGATTTGTTTTTTTTTTTGAGGGGAAAATAGTAGAACAATAGATCAATCAATGGACAAATAGTCCATAAGTACATAAGGGGCAACATCCGAGGGACAATGACGTTCCCATCGTTGTTCAACACCAAACGGAACAAGCCGAGCTAGGTGATGGGCCACCCAGTTCCCATCCCTAAGCACATGAGACAAAGAAAGAGAAAAGAAATCCTTACTAAGAACAAGAGCATCCTCTAAGATAGTATCTAAATCCGAGAAAAAGATAGCACCTTTGAAAAGACGATTCACTAAAGTTTGACAATCAGACTCCACTACAATATAACGCAGATCATGGAGCAGTACTGATTTTGTTATGAGGGACTTGTATAAATATGGTGAATCACCGATCACATTTCTATTAATATGGAGAATTGCATTATGAGGCTATGCTGATTTACCAATCTATCATAGAAGAGTTGACCAACTACTTTTTAACTAATTTATTGATTCATGAGCAACATGGGTGAATCACGTTTCTATTGATATGGCGAATCGCATTATGACTTTATGAGGCTATGCTAATTCACCAACCACTATTTATAAGAGGAACTGATCATGACCTACTTTTTTTATAACAAATTTATTGATATAGACAACAACTTGCATACTATTCTTCCCATGATTCACTTCAAATGACTTTCAGACTAACTTGGTTTAGGCAATAATTCTTCCTTTAAAAAAAAAGGTTTAGGCAATTTTTTTTATGTAATACTTGTGTGTTTTAGCATTTTCTACATTGTATCCTTATATCCTTAAATCCTTAAAATTTTCTATCTAGTCTATATTAAACCCCTCCATTAAGTCAATGTTAAGTTTTCCGTTAATTTTATATTTTCAATTGTTTAGACTTATATTAGAAATTAAGGAGGTTAGTTCTTCAGGTTAAAAGATTCGTCACAATGAAGCAGTGGGCCGAGGTTGGAAAGTTTTCCTCCATATGTAAGTCTAAATAACTGAAAATAAGAAAATAAATGAAAAAATTAGCACATTAAAAATTTAAGGGTACAACTTAGCTGAAAATAACATTGGGGTAAAGCGTAGAGAATACTAAACACATCTTATAAAAAAAAATCAAAAATAATAACCTATTCCATGCATTTCAAAATGTTCTTCTTGTTTCTTTTTATGTTTGCCAATGCACATATTATATTATTAATATCTTTAGTTACATGTTAGTACAAAAATATAAAAGTTCGATATTTTTAATGTAAATATTGAGATAAATCAAATAATACCTCACATGACTAAATTAATTTTAATATATTAGAAAACATTTAAAAGATTCTATTCACTTTTAATAGTGCCAAAATTCCAAATAAAAAAATAAAAAGAAACGGAGTGAATCTATTTTTGACTTCTTCACTTCTCTTACTTAAAGGGTTAAAACTTGTGCATTGCAGGGAACTAAAGAAGTTGTTAATATGATATGCCTAAACCAACTAGATGAAAATGCGGAGCTAGAATTAATCCTGAATCCTGATACACATCTGTTATATTATCGGTGTATCTAGTGAAACTACGTACCAATATAGCCAAAACATGTCACATAACTTGGCTTCATTTACCTTGTTTGTACCGTCTTTCCTCGCTTCTTTAGCTAGGTCGCTAATTATTGTGCATTTGTGCTTGTTTAATACACAAGCAGAAGCATGGTTAGTTTAGTGAATTAACTAGTTATTAGGCCCGTGCGATGCCCCGGGTTATTAGTATTTTCATGTGATAAGAGTAGCATCTAATGTTGCATAGTTCATTGGTTAGAACTTTACTTTGTTAACTTGAGGTCATGTGGTTGAATCTTGTAAGGAGCATGTTTCTAATTTTTTAATGTATGTTGATGACATGGAACCAACTAAAGGGATAGTACCACGTGGCAAGTAAACTTGCTTAAAAACGTTTTTTAATATATTTGTATAGATAAGATAAGATTTATATTCATGGATTGTAACATGTTTTCCCATATCAATGTATAATTATGATCACAATTCATAATTGGTCGTTTTTTGTTTGTTTTCTAACATTTTTCCGGTTTTTAAAGAGAAACATTTGTCATTCTTTAATATGCCTTGAAATATAGTCATATAGACATAGATCAACACCAATTTAACTCAAACGAAGCGAAAATTCTAAGGTGATCATAGTTGAAATATGATCACTGAAAATGTGGGGCCTCAATGAATATGAGCCACAAATTTGATATGACCCACTTTTATTTTCTTTTTCTCAAAAACATTTCTAATATTTATGAAAATACCTTAAATTAATTTCTGAAAATTATAAAAACCCCAAAAATAAAATTTTCAGAAAATAAAAAAAAGTAAAAATTCAATTTTTTTTTTTTGGAGATTTTCTCTGCCTGGAAAAGACGAAAATTTAATGGCACAAAAGACGTTTGAACCATGGCACAAACGCTTTTAGGGCACGTTTGAGCCATGGTACAAACGTCTGCTAAAAACGTTTGGACCATGGTACAAACGTCTGAAGAAAACGTTTGGACCAAGGTTCAAACGTCTTTAGCAGATGTTTGTACCCTGGTCCAAACATCTTTTCTGGATGTTTGGTGATTTTTTTTCAAAAAATTGTCTTTGATTGTATTTCTTGTCTTTTTTTCACGTGATTTTGAATTATTATTGATCACAAATTGTTAGAGATCAACAATATTAAGAATATTAATTGATAATAATGACAATAATATCATTAAATTATTAACAATATTAACATGTTTGCTTAACTTTCTAATTGCAATTACAATAAAAAAAATCATTATACAAATATGTCTACCGTGATGCTTTTATATGGAATAAAGCATTAGACCATTATTTTCTGCGAGGAATATAATAGTATTAATGTGTTATAAATGATTTATATCGTTATTGGCCAATTTATTGAAGACTTATTAACATGGATGATCAAATTAACCCCTTTTAGTACGATAAATGATTGACTTTGTATAAATGACACCTGTTTTGTCCCTTGTCCAACAAGTAAGCTGTAGATGGTGCTTTCTTGTCGAGCAAGTAAACTAGTATCCCTTAGAGGTTCTTCATTGGAGACTTGTGCAACAATGTCTGAATCAACCAAGTCCAAGCCTGAGCTTCGTTCCCGAACCTGCAAAAAGGGACCCACCCTGGAGGTTTGGGCGGTGGTTCCCCCTCCGATGCTTAAGTCAGATATCAGGTGTTTGTAAGAGAAAAGTAATTCTAGAGAGAGTAGTTTTACAGAGTAACTTTGCACTGTTTGCATTGAATGATCTTTCTCCTGATTTCAGGGGTATTTATAGTGATAGCAAGATGACAGCTAACCTTAAAATCTGACCTAGAATAGTGGCTTCGATTGGGTCAAGAATCGGATCATGACACGTGGCAAGCCATGATTTGGGAGAGTTTACCAACCACTCTCATGCGACCACCTCACGGGGCGGCCTCGACTTCCTTTTGGGCCGAAAAGCGACCTTTTAAAACAATCTGAGCCTAGCCCAAAGGGTAGATCTTTTTTCTTCCATTTATCAGAGGACACGTGTACGGCTCAGATGAGCCCAAGTGTCATCAGAGGAACCGTAGATTTCAGGCTACAACATTTGCCCCTAAAAGGGTTTTCACTGTTGGCCCATCTGACGGTTAAGGCCCTTTTACCCAAGGTAGCCTCATTAGGCCCATCTGACAGTTAAGACTTTTTAACCCAAGGTAGCTTTATTTGAAATAATGAAAGGACCCGCCTTTTTCTGGGTTTTACCGGTCATAACCGACCGTTGGACCCTTTCTTCGGTCATTCTTGACCGGCTCCACAGGTTTCTTACTCCTCTATAAATAAACTTGGTGTGAAAACATTTGATCATTTCACACCTTGAACGAATTTTTCTAGAGAGAGAAGCTCTGCAAATTTTCTAGAGAGAGAGGGAGATCGTCCGGCTTCAAAGATTCTTCACCGAATCGTCCGGACGTTCTTAGCGGTATCGTTTCATTGTTCATTTCTTTCTTCTTTATTCTTTATTCTTTCTTGGAAAAACAATAAAATGGAATCTTCTTCGTCAAACAATCCTAGCCGACCAAGAGCTTGTCTTGACCCTAGAACCGATACTTCTTCTTCGGCACATTCTAGAGTTGGACCTCTTCTGGCCGAGTACATATTTTTTCATAGTTTTGGCCGAGAAAGTCAGACGACCCAGTCTTTACCTGTGCAGGGTAATCTGGCGCGCGTCAAGCAAACGACCCGTCTAAGACGAAGAGTAATAATCCCGTCAAACAGTTCAGATATGGAGGAATCTACTGGGCGAGTTCCAGATGAGACGAGGGAGGTCCGAAGTGCTGGGCCTTTAGGCGGCCCCCTTTCCCCTAGCCGCAGCTTTGAGGAGTCCCAAATAAACCCGAGAGCCAGTCCTTCTGGACGGGACACTGAGATGGAGGAAACTGGCGAAGACGATAATAGCAGGGATTCCGGGGCTGCCGATGAGTCAGACGAAGCCTCCACTACTTCGTCTGAGATTAGAAAACGATTAGGTCCTCTCTCTGACCCCGCATTTATTTTAGCCAATCGCAAATGGCTAGAGAAAATAGGGCCGGACCCTAGCTATTTATCCAACTTCATGCCCATACCGGGCTTTTCCTTCGTCATCCCTAATAAGGAGGCCACTATTTTGAGCACTCCCAAAAATCATTTTACTGTCTACAAGCTGGCTCTGGACGCGGGGTTGAGATTCCCCCTTCATGAATTTATAGAGCAAGTGCTTCGTTATTACAACATAGGCCACAACCAACTGGCTCCCAACGCCTGGCACAACGTCTTGACGTTCATAGCCGTCTGCGAGTTGCGCGGCCTGGCTCTCTCTCTTCAAGCCTTTACCCACATTCACTACGCGGCCAAAATTCCCGGTGCCGTGGATGGAACATGGCTCAAGGCATTCGCAACCGTCCCGGCTTTCTAACAGCTGGGGCAAACCGTCAAAGATGCATGAATGGAAGGCCGATTTTATATATCTAAGGGCGGCCAATGACTCGGCCACGGAGAGCTATCGTTTCTATAACCGAGCCGTCACAAATACTGGACGAAAGCAATCTTGGGCCGGAGCTGGAGGATAAGTATGATGAGGAGGTAGTGGAGTACTTTAAAATAAAGAAGTACTCCGTGCCCGGCCAAAAATCCTTTAAAGGGCCGCCTAACTGGATACCCTTTAAGGAAATGTTTTATAATGACGACTTCTTGGTTGCCGCCGCCCGCGGTTAGCCGATGATAAAGGTATCCATTCACATCCCAAGTAAAACTCCTCGTCCATAACTCATTAGACTAACCAATCTTTCGTCTCTTTGCTGCAGACTCGGCCAGAACACGTCTCAAGACTTCTTGGACGGGAGACATAAGCATGTCTAAATTCACAGACAATCTTTGGAAGGAATATGCCAAGAGTAGTGCCGAGACGCTGGTAAGAATTTTTTTTTTTTTTTTTTTTTTTTGGACGAGGATCATTTCGGCTCGTCTGGAATTGGCATCCAAACTTTGGACGAGAATTACCCAAAGAAGGAAAACGTCCAAGTATGGACGTTCACCTTTTGGAATTTCCCGTCCGAGATTTTTATAGTCGCGAGACGAGTACCATTCGGACTCGTCTAAGGAATTGTAACTTCCTCGGGCGAAGATAGCCCGAAGAAAGGGGAGCGCCATACCTAGGACGGTCACCCTCTTGGGGCCATGCTCGTCTAAGGAATTTTGCAGTCTTTGGACGAGTACCATTTGGACTCGTCCAAGTAATAGTACCTATCCCTGGACGAGGGTAGGCCGAGATAGGAGAGCGTCCATGCTAGGATGGCTACATTCTTGGGACCATACTGCCTGGGGAGGTTTTGTAGTCTTTGGACGAGTACCGTCTGGGCTCGTCCAAGTTATAGTACCTAACCTTGGACGAAAATAGCCCGAGAAAGGAGAGCGTCCATGTTAGGACGGCTACCTTCTTGGGGCCATATCCGTCTGAGAGGTTAGCCTGTCCAATTTTTGGACGTTTTCTTTCTTTGCCTCGCTTTCGTCTGAATTCAGATTTTTGTTTGGACGACCCTAAGGAGGGGAGGTGTTCACTTTAAGACGCCTTCCTTCTTTGGGTGATTTTCGTCTCGAAGGCTTGCACTTTGATTTAGATTTTGATCCGTGGACGTCTGTCATTTTAACTTGATTCTTTCTCGCGAAAAATGCCCCAACCAACAAACTCCCTCCCCGGGAAGTCATCTTCGTCCAAGAAGAGGCCTACAACGGCCACGGACCAACCTCAAGCCAAAAAGCCTAAGGGCTTTGTAAGAAAGAAGACAGAGAAGGCTACTCCGAGTGGGGGAGTGGAAAAGAAAACCATGCTTCCCCCTAAAGACAAAGCTCTGAAGGAGGGGCCTTCTACTGCCGCTCCTAGTGGGGGAGTGGGAGAAAATCCTGTCCTCACTGGTCAGTTGGACGCTTTGCTTTCTGACTCGGCCAATGTCGGACCGCGACTCGGCCGAAGTCGACCGTAGTCGCCCTTGGCTTTGGTGGTGCCGGGCGAGAGACGGCTGTGCCGAGAACTATCCTGAGCCGCCGGCTCGGTAGCGAAGCCGGGTCTCCCAGATGCCCTCGCTGTAAGGGACGGCATCCATCTCGTTTGGTGAGTCATTTTATTCCAATAGGGTTAGGACGGTGCGGGTCGGCGGACGCCTATGAGTCCGTCCAATAGACAAGCCATCATCTTTCCCATCCGGATAACCGACTCTCCCCTCTTTCGAGATAAGGGCAAAGGCCCAGCTCTACCTTCAGCTGCTCCCACCTTAGACTCGGACGAGGAGTCTTCTCCTGCTTTTGCCAAAATGTCAAAGGCAGAAAAGGAACGGCTTAAGCAGGAACTCTTCAAGTGTTACCCTGAATCCTATATCAAAGGATTAAGGGGAGCATCGGCCGGGCATGTGGGCTACATGTCTCAACCGGGCCGCCGAGGTATAACTTATTGCCGCTTTTGTTTAGTACTTGTGTATATTTATTTCTTTTTGAAACTCGTCTAATAATTTGTTTTGCTTTCATTGCCCCGAACTTTTTGCTCGCAAAGATGCTTATCGAAGATTGGGCCGAGAGCCGAGGAAAGAGAATAAGAAGCTCGTCCATTTGGCTACAACGGCGGGCGACAAGGCCATCCATGATATTGAGATGGTTAATACCCTTCATCGTCAATCCCCGGATGCTTTGGAGAAGAGGTCGCCTAACTTGGAGTCCGAGAACAAGAACTATCTTGTTACCATCCAAGACCTATACAAGGAGCCGGACCATTTGAAGATGGTTATTGATACTTGTTTCTACCGAGTCGAAGGGTGAAAGAGATGTTGCTCTCCTTGCCGCTCTGAGTCGAGAAGGGAGAACATTCTCCTAAGGGCGAAGACCGCCCGTCTCGGAAAGGGAGGCAGCTCAAGCTTTTTGCGATGCCAAGGAAGGATTGGCTCAAGTTGTTGAAACGTCTAAAAGCCGGGCCGTCAAGGCCTTTGAGATGCCGGGCGGAAGCCGATGAGGTCCCCGCCTTCGTGCGTCGTCCTGGAGTATCGCCAGAGCGTTCATCGTGCTATGGTTTGTGCCGAGGAACCTCCGGGGTTTTTGGAGTCGACGACGAAGCTGCGGGCCGAGGAGAACCCGTAAGACGACCAAGAAACTCGCTCCGAAGACGAAGCCTAATTTTAGGTTTATTTTCATGTTTCTTGGCTTGTTTGCCTTGTACCTTTAACTCTTCACTCTTAGGTTGTAATTCTTGATCAATCATATAGGAAGGAGAATTTTTGTCAATTGCCTGTCTTTTATCTTTCTGAATTCCAATTTGACCAAGTATTGAATGAGCTTCGTCCTGAATGTAGGACGATCATCACAGATGTTTAAGGAAATAACAACGTGCTTGCCTTTAGACGACCGAAAATGCATCCAAAAGAAGTGACTCGTCCCGAACTTTTTGGACGGTCTCACGATATTTAATTGAACCGCGCATGCCACTTCGATCCTTGCCCTTGGACGATTACAAATTTCTCAAAAAGTGCCCAAGTGCTTATGGAGGATCGTCCTGGAACTTTAGATGGTCTTCTACTTTTAAACGAGCCACACTTTAGCCGTTTTTCTTGAGTTGGTAACACTCGTCCTGTAGTATCAAAATATCTCAAAGGCATTTCTGATTTGTCCTGGTTTTTTAGACGACCTTCTCTCTTTAGCTCGTCCTATAGGCCTGTCTCATCCCCCCTTCTTGGGCTAAGCTCAACCATATATGATGGACGAGCCATAGTCTAAGAAGGAGAGCGCCAACTCGGCCAAGCCCCCGCTGAAATTGCCAAGGACGAGCTTTAGAGACGGTCTAACAATTGCCTAGCCGCCTTCCTTGAGCGAGCAATACTCGTCCGAAAGTAGCGATCCCTTACTAGGGTCTTTACTACTTAGTCGCCCGTATATTTGAAAATAAGTATCCTTTACCAAGGGCTTATTTCGGTCGCCTTTCTCTTAGAGACTTTGACGTTTCTCTTACTAGAGATTTTGTCAAATTGATTGCCAATGTATGTTATCAACCTTTAGGTCGTTATACTTTTGGCCTGCCTCTTCGAGGGAGTGATGTTCGGCATAGAAATGAGTATTTTTGTTCCAAGTTATTGTCACTTTTACACTAATAATCGATTTAATGCCCCAAAGTGAACCAACTTGGTGAAAATAAACATGAAAATACTGACGGTAAGATAGTAGGAATTGTATTATATGAATTTTGCTTGACAAAGTGCCAAGATACATGTATACAATTCTTTCTTTTTTTTTTTTTTTTTTTTTTTTTTTTTTTTAGTCTCGTGCCGTGGCACATTGGACTTACTACAACTTTCAGCTGGATTCCTGACGACGATTGAGTTAAACGTGGTACTTCTTCAAATTATCTGAATTCCAAGTACGCTGTATAGGTCGTCCATCTAGAGTTTGGAGACGAAAAGTCCCACTGCGCAGCTCTTGGATAATCAGATAAGGTCCTTCCCAGTTTGGTGTTAGCTTCCCTAGCTCCTTAGCTCGTCCAACCGCCTCCATTTTTCTTAGGACAAGATCCCCCACCTTGAGTGGTCGTCTAACAACTCTTTTGTTAAACTCCCGAGCCATTCTCAACTTGTACAATTGCATTCTCGCAAGGCATTGCCCCCGACTTCCGGTACTGGGTCCAAAGCCGTGCGTAATGCAGCCAGTTGGCATCTTCGATGTACAACATGACTCGCAGGGTGGGTTCATCAATCTCAATGGGCAAGACGGCTTCAAGTGCCATAGACTAACATGAAAGGCGTCTCGCCTGTTGAATTCTTAGCGGTTGTTCTAATGGACCATAACACTAATTGCAGCTCTTCAACCCATTGTCCCTTGGCGTTTTCCAGCTTCCTCTTGATTCCATTTGATAGAATCTTGTTGAAGGACTCGACTTGCCCATTGGCTTGTGGGTGGGCGACTGCCGCAAAGTGAGCTTTGATTTCTCTTTCTGACAACCAATCTTTCAGCTTAGGCGTTTCGAACTGTGGACCATTATCGAAGACGATGGACTGAGGCATGCCAAAACGAGTTATAATGTTTTTCCAGATGAAGCCCTTGACGTCGTTGGTGGTTATTCCTCGCATGGCTTCAGCTTCTATCCATTTAGTAAAATAGTCCACTGCAACTATCACAAACTTCTTTTGCCCAGCTGCCACCGGAAAAGGTCCTAATATGTCCATGCCCCATTTGGCAAAAGGCAGGGGGAACAAAATAGGAGTTAGATAGTTGGACGGCTTCTGATGCAGGTTCCCATGCTTCTGACAACTATCACACTTCTTTGCATAGACGAGGGCATCCTCCTTTAAGGTCGGCCAGTAGTACCCCGTCCTTAAAGCCTTTTCTCCTAAAGCTCTTCCCCCAATGTGCGATGCACAAGCTCCCTCATGGAGTTCTTTCAAAACCTCTAGGCCATCTTCTCTGGTGATGCACTTGAGGAGAGGACGGTTGAATGATTTCTTGTAAAGGGTCTCATCCCATAGTTCAAACCACTTGTCTCTAGCCTTCACATACTTGGCCTCTACAGGGTCAGAAGGTAATCGCCCCGTCTTCTTGTATTCTATGATCGGCTCCATCCAGACTGCTCCTCGGCTAAGAAACATAATCTCGCTCTTGATCAATGCTCTTTTTGGGTTTGACTTCCCAAAAAACGTTTCGCACATCTCCTTCAAATCGAGCCGGCAATTTAGAGAGAGCATCTGCTGATTTTCCGACCTTGGTACTTGGTCGAGAACAAATCGTTTTAATGGCTCAATCTCATCCTTGATAAGTCGCATGTATTTGCTCATTGATGCTTCTTTGCATTCAAAATCTTCATTGACCTGACTGACGACTAAGAGAGAGTCCGATTTGGCCTCGATCTCTACAGTCCGGCCGCCTTGCACATTTTGATTCCAAATAAGAGTGCTTCATATTCAGCCTTCGTTATTGGACGCTTTGAATTGGAATCTTAATGCATATTCAAATTTGTCCCCTTCGGGAGATCGACAAATGATTCCCGCCCCACATCCATTGGGATCGTGGGACGACCCATCGACCATGAGCGTCCAATGCTTCCTTCCTTTAGCCTGGATCCGATATTGGCTCTATATCGGGCCGAGTAAGCTCAACTATAAAATCTGCCAAGGCTTGCCCCTTAATGGCTTTCCTTGGTTCAAATGATATATCAAACATGTTGAGCTCAATTGCCCATTTTAGCATTCGCCCCGCGGCTTCCATCTTCTCGCGAGAACTTGCTTCAAAGGTTGATCGGTATAGACGAGTATACCGTGCGCCAAGAAATAGGGCCTTAACTTTTTGTGGCCATGACGAGGGCCAATCCAAACTTCTCAATGGGAGTGTACCTATTTTCCGCGTCTTTGAGTACGTGACTCACGAAGTATATTGGGACTTGGACGGATTCTCTTTCAGCCAGCAGAATAGCACTCACAACTTGAGTGGACACGGCCAAATATACAAACAAACTTCTCCCCCTCGGCCGACCAACCTAGGCAAAACCGAAGGTGGTCCTTGACCGTGTAGTGCTTCGCTCCGCCTCATTTGTCCACTCAAACTTAGCTTTTTTCTTAATAGTGGCGAAGAAGTGATGGCACTTGTCGCCCGACTTAGACAAGAAACGTCCAAGGGCGCCTAAGCAACCCGTCGGCCTCTCGAACTTCCTTTACCTTTGACGGAGACTTCATGTCTAAAATAGCTTGTATCTTCTCGGGATTTGCTTCAATTCCCCTCCGGTCTACCAAGAAGCCTAGGAACTTCCCCGACAAAACCCCAAAACACATTTGCTTGGGATTCACTTTAACTTGTATTTCCCGAGAGTTTCAAAGGTTTCTCTCAAATCACCCACATGACTTTCTTCTTGACGGCTCTTGACTATCATATCATCAATATACGCTTCCATGTTCCTTCCCAACCGTGGCCGAAAAACAAAGATTGATCAATCTTTGGAATGTGGCCGGAGCATTGCAGCGTACCAAATGGCATTCTCAACCGGTCATATAGTCCTTTTTCGTAATGAAGGACGTTTTGTCCCGATCCTCTCGGCCACATGGGAATTTGATGGAAACCCGAATAGGCGTCCATGAAGCTTAGTAAAGCGTGGCCGGCCGTGGAGTCCACTAGACGATCCAACTTCGGCGGCGGGAAGTCGTCCTTGGGACAAGCCTTGTTGAGATCGGTATAGTCTACACACATCCTCCAAGTGCCATTGGGCTTGGGCACCATGACCACATTTGCTATCCATTCCGGATAATAAGTTGCTTTGATGAATTTTGACTCCAACAACTTCCGAACTTCCCGGTCGACCGCTTGATTCCTAGCCGCCCCAAATGCCTTTTCTTCGACTGACCGGCTTTAATTTTGGATCAACATTTAGCCGATGGACGGCTACTCGGATCAATTCCGGGCATTTCTTCAACACAATAGGCAAACACGTCTTGAAATTCTTTCAAAGAAGCCGATTAAGAGGCTTCTCAAGCCCAAAGAGAGTGAAGAACCAATTTTCAAGGTTCGTTCGACGAGCCTCATCCCGGACGCACGTCTTCCGGGGCCTCGACCGGTTCCCGACGCTCTATTGCTAGTCCCATGATGGCCATCACTTCTTCGGCAAGGGAGGCTCTTCCTTGATGATTTCATATTTTCTTCTTCTTCTTGGGAAGATGCTCGACGCCTTCCTTGAAGGGAGCGAGAGGCGTCTCGAGGGCTCTCAATGGCCGTCTTCAATGAGGCCAAGTGGTCCTCGACTATCCCTGACGTTTTCCTCTCGCTAACCACCTTCGTCTTATCCTTCTCTATTTCGTACGTTTTCCTTTCACCAAAGAACTCCGCGTCCGATCTTCATTGCATATCTTCCATGATGACGACTTGAGGGTAGTCGATAACACTCCTTAGCCACCTGGCTGTCCCCATATAATGAGCCAATCTTGCCATCATCACACTCATACTTCATCAACATCGGGTGAGTAACTATTTCGGCTTTGACGTGATTCGTAGTTGGTCGCCCAAGAATGACATTGTAGGGCTGTCAAATCTCGGACTACCAAGAACTTGATAAACGAGTTATAGCGGTATCCTTTTCTCCCACTCGAACGGGCAAAGTAACAGTTCCCATTGGGTGGATGACTCCTCCCCCCAAACCCTATGATGGGATGGTGAACGGGAACCAAGTTCTTCTCATCAAATTTTAATGCGGACAAGCGACAAGACCGATGATATCCGTCGAGCTTCCGAAGTGTCGATCGAATTCTTCTTACTCTCAAGTTTGCTATTTTCATTTCTACAACCAAAGGATCATCATGGGGAGTCCTCAACCCGCCCCCGATCTTGCTCACTAACTACCACCCTTGGGAAGGGCTCGACCTTTGTCCGATCGCCTAACAAAACTTGGCCAAGCTCCCTAAGGTAGTTTTTGTGTCCTCTATTGGTTGGTCCTCCAAAGAAGAAACCCTCCGAAATTACGAGAACAACATCCTCGTATCGTGCTCTCACTTTCCTTCTTCTTGGTCCCGCCAATTGTCTTTCCTTTGAAACTTCCTTCCCCCTGAGGCATATAGGAGTTCATCTTTTCCTTTCGAGCTAGCTCCTCCAAAGCCTTCTTGAGGTGCTTACATTCATTAGTTTCGTGACCGCAATCCTTGTGGAAGTGGCAATACTTGCTCTTATCCCTATTTCTATAAGGGGTTTTCATCTCACTGGGGCCTTCAACTCATATTGATCCTTAATCTCCATGAGAATGGAGTATTGGTCCTTGATAAATTCAATGGGATTGCATGAGGATGGCTCAGCCTCTTTTCTCTTGCTCCTTCTGGACGAAGTGGTGGTGGAGGTTATAGCCCAAGTCTCGGCCTTCTTGGGGTTGCTCTTCTTTGGGCGAGCAACCTCTTCAGGCTTCTTAGACTCGGGATGCTTTACCTCAAAGACACACTTCGGTAGCGTGAATAAACGCTTCGCCTTCCCTTAAGGCTTCGGCAAGAGTGGAGATTTTCTTTTTAACAAGATCAAACTTAAAGCTCCTCGGCCTTAGACCCCTAATGAAGGCGTCAAAGGCCACTCCAAAGATTAAGATCTTGGATCCGAAGGGCTTCTAGGTTGAATCTCTTAACGAAACTTCTAAGAGCCTCCTTAGGTCCCCCGGACGACCTTGCCTAGGTGCATGCTTGTTTTTTGTTCTTGCTTGTTGGCAACAAAGTGACTAGTGAATAAGAAACTGAGTTCCGTGAAATTATTGACTGAATTGGGTGGAAGATTGTTAAACCACTTCTGAGCTACTCCCTTCAGAGTTCCTGGGAAGTTCTTACACCAGGTAGCATCATCTACTCCTTGGACGTACATCTGATGTTTGTAAGCAGATAAGTGATCATCGGGATCTGTTGTTCCATCAAAAGGTTCTATAGTAGGGAGTTTAACCTTTGGGAAGGGGGCGCCTCCATTATCTCCGGCCGAGAATGGAGTGGGCCGCTAATCTGGAGGGCTCCCATCTGTCCCTCAATGGGTATGTACTCCTTACGATATTCCTTTAACACCGGATCAGACGACGTGTTTGCAGGCAATGGACGCCTATAGACCATGGGCTGAGCCACTGTCTTCTCCTGTCGTGGATGAACAAGAGAGTGACTTAAACTTCGTCCCTCCCCTCTGGACGACAACCTCAAAGGATGGTCTCTCAGGTATGATGTAGAACCTGTCGCTGATCGTTGTATTGCTGCAGCTCTCTTTGCTTCTAGATATTCTCTGGCATCTGTTTCCATTCTAGGTGCCCGCTGACGAACATGGTCCTCGGGTCCTTACCACCGTGTTCCAGTCCATCTTTCTTCGCTGATCATTATCCTCTGGCTGCTTTCCTCTTGCCGTTCTCCTAGAGGGTTCCTAACGAACCGGTCGACTAGGGCCTGGACGATCTTCTTGGGAACGTCCCCTAGGGGGAGGTGGATTGTTAGCAGCTGGCTCAGGGTTAAGCCGGAAAAACAACATATTGCTCTTGATCCGTTCCTGGACGACTGCAGCCATCTTTGCCTGGAAATCATTCAAGGCGTTCTCTAGATGGGCGGCAGTCACCGGACGTTCAAGATTATCTTGAATGACATGTTGCTGGCTTGGTCCAGTAACTTGGACGATGGACGGGGGCCTATCCCTTCCTCGAGGCGGTCTCTCGTGTTCTACTGTGTCTTCGACATTAACCTGAAGACTTCGGTTTCTGGCAAGGTTGGACGATTGACAATCAGTCATCGTTGCATCTCCCCACAGACGGCGCCAAATGTTTTGTCCCTTGTCCAACAAGTAAGCTGTAGATGGTGCTTTCTTGTCGAGCAAGTAAACTAGTATCCCTTAGAGGTTCTTCTTTGGAGACTTGTGCAACAATGTCTGAATCAACCAAGTCCAAGCCTGAGCTTCGTTCCCGAACCTGCAAAAAGGGACCCACCCTGGAGGTTTGGGTGGTGGTTCCCCCTCCGATGCTTAAGTCAGATATCAGGTGTTTGTAAGAGAAAAGTAATTCTAGAGAGAAAGTAGTTTTTACGCAGTAACTTTGCACTGTTTGCATTGAATGATCTTTCTCCTGATTTCAGGGGTATTTATAGTGATAGCAAGATGACAGCTAACCTTAAAATCTGACCTAGAATAGTGGCTTCTGATTGGCTGAAGAATCAGATCATGACACGTGGCAAGCCATGATTTGGGAGAGTTTACCAACCACTCTCATGCAGCCACCTCACAGGGCTGGCCTCTGACTTCCTTTTGGGCCAGAAAAGCAGCCTTTTAAACAATCTGAGTCTAGCCCAAAGGGTAGATCTTTTTTCTTCCATTTATCAGAGGACACGTGTACGGCTCAGATGAGCCCAAGTGTCATCAGAGAAACCGTAGATTTCAGGCTACAACAACACCCATAGATCATTATCTTGTATAAGATAAGATACACCGAATGATATAAATGTATTTTAAAAATAATTTGTATCGTTATTGGTAAATTTAGAGAACGACTATTAAGACGAATGATCAAAATAACCCTTTTAATACTTTGATCCACTTTTGTATGGATGAAACCGTTAACCCATTATTTTGTGTAAGATAGGATACGAGGAATGATATTAATGTATTTTAGGAACGATTTGTATTGTTATTGGTCAATTTAGAGAAGAACTATTAATATGGAGGATCAAAATAACCCCATTTCGTATGATGATTCACTTTTATATGGATGAAACCCATAACCATTGTCTTGTAGAGTATATAAGATAAGATGCGATGAATGATATTAATGTATTTTAAGAATAATTTAGATTACTAAGTTTTGTATAGATGAAGCCCTCTTACCACTATTTTGAATAAAATAATGTCCAAACAACTACTAATTTTATTTAGAAATGAATTGTACTTCAATTAATCAATTTTGGAATACGGCTTATAATTTAGGACATGTCCAAAAATTATAACAACTAATAATAATAACAATCAATAATAATTATAATAACAATAAAAAAAATATTAGTAATAACACTGTAAAACAATTAAAAAAAAAAAAAGAAAACATATGTTACTCAAACGTGTAGAGATGAAATAACAATGATTATTAAGATACTATTGTAGGACATGACCGAAGCAGCTTTAGAACATGAACAATCTTCTATGACATATTCTTCATGCATATGAAAAGTTAAAGGGATATTATCTCAGATGACCCTGACATATAGGTCATTTTCCCAAATAACCCTGACATTTACACCCCTATCACGGATAACCCTGAACTTGTATTTTGTCATTAAATCTAACGGAACTGTTAACGGCGTTAACTATTTTCAAACAAAAATAATTAATGTTTTTTAAAATAAAACTCATCTCCTTCTCTCTCTAGTTCTTCAATTCTCACTCTTCTCAAGCACTCATCAATGGTGTCCACCACTTTCTCTATCTTCAATTGCACAGCAAGCAAACACTAAATGCCATGAAATCAAAATTCTTGGAAATTAAAGATAAATCGAAGAAGGATCAAGATCCAAATTAACAACAAACCCCACCCTCACATTCACAATAACAAAGCTATCATCTACATCTCACCACCCCACTTGTTAATCTCTTCATCTTCTTCACGCTTAATTTTACATAAAACCCACAACTGGAAAATTAGTGTCTGTCCTTTGATGGACGAACTACAAACATCATTAGGCGACGAATTCGTGGAGACCATGGCTGGGAAATTAGTGACTGCCCTTTTATGATTCTTCCTTTATGATTCTTCCTTCTTTCATAGACAAAATTCATGTTGTCAGGTAATGTAATTGGGCAACAAAAGTAGGGTTCTTTGGACGCCTCTTTCTCTTATATACAAAATTAAGGGCAAAATTCAGATTTTCATATTTCAACAAGCAATTCAGAAGTAATTGTGAACAACTTTGTATATGATTTAACAACCCTAAACCATCAGATTTCAAAGAACCATTGTGTTGGAGACATAGCTTCTCCACACCCAAAAGCATTTCCCATCACAGAAAGAGAGAGGGAGTGGTGGTGGTGGTGGTGGTGGTGGCGAGAAGAATTATCCTCGCCGTTGAAATTTTCAGACGAGCAACTGCAGTGGAGGTAACCACGCCTTCACCACCTTCAACCTCGCCTTCACTGCCTCTGGATCTCACGTGCGATGACGGCGGCACGGGATTTTCATGGCTTGCCTTCGTTAAGGGAGGGAAGAGGTGCCTGATTCGAGAAAAGAGAAATTTTGTATAGTTTTTGGTAGCCAATTCCGTATTGTACAACATAATTAAGGAGATGAATGTGCAAAATTTCAACCCGAATGAATTTCCAGAACTGAAGAGATGTCAGCTAAAGATGAAGTGAGGAAAGAGAACGTAGGTACTGTTTTTGTGATGGTGGGGGTGGAGATGAAGAATAAGGAAAAGAGATGAAGAACAAGAGATATAATTTGGATTTTATTTTTTTTAAAAGCGCTAATTATTTTTGTTTTAGAAAAAGTTAACACCGTTAGCTATTCCGTCAACTTTAATGACAAATTGCAAGTTTAGGGTTATCCGAGCTAGGGGTAAAAATGTCGGGATTATTTGGGAAAAAGACCTATATGTCAGGGTTATCTGAGATAATATCCCAAAGTTAAATGTATATTAAGTATCAAAAAATCTTAAAACTTATTAAATATGAATTAAGCATATCGATATGTTTATGAAGCATTTAGCATCCCTGGTACATTTACAATTGTTGAGAACAATTGAATGTGCTGATACCCCTACCAACATGGTCACTACTCCTGCCACAAAATACTCTTATTTAAATGTGGCCCAGGTTCGAATCCTCTTACAAGCTAGCAAATTATGAATGTTTTTTTACTATAACTCTACAGTAGTCATATGAATACAAATCAAATTAATTTTTTATTAATCATCAAAAGCGTATTTTAGAAACTTAATTGATTTTTATGGATAAATACCATTTTTTTTATTTCCTAATTATAATCATTAACAACTAATATTAATAAAACGCTTTTAGGGCACGTTTGGGCCATGGTCCAAACGCCTTCTTCAGACGTGTGTGCCAAGGTACAAATGTCCCCTAAAGACGCTTGGACCACGGTACAAACGTTTGGAGCAGATGTTTGGACCATGGTTCAAACGTCTTTAGCAGATGTTTATACCATGGCTCAAACGTCTTTTCTGGATGTTTGGTGTGTTTTTTTTTTCAAAAAATGCCTTTGATTGCATTTCTTGTCTTTTTTCACGTGATTTTGAAATATTATTAATCATAAATTGTTAGAGATCAACAATATTAAAATTATTAATTGATAATAATGACAATAATATCATTAAATTAATAATAATATTAACATGTTTGCTTAGCAATTACTTTCTAATTGCAATTACAATAAAAAAAATCATTACACAAATATAGCCAAATATGTCTATTGTGATGCTTTTATATGGATTAAAACATTAGACCATTATTTTCTACTATAAGATAAGTTACGAGGAATATAATGGTATTAATGTGTTATAAATGATTTATATCGTTATTGGCCAATTTAGAGAACTATTGAAATGGATGATCAAATTAACCCCTTTTAGTACGATAAATGATTGACTTTTGTATGCATCAAACCCATAAATCATTATCTTGTATAATATAAGATATGCCGAATGATGTAAATGTATATTAAGAATGATTTGTATCGTTATTGGTCAATTTAGAGAATAACTATTAAGACGGATGATCAAAACAACCCCTTTTAGTACGTTGATTCACTTTTGTATGGATGAAACCGTTAAACCATTATGTTGTATAAGATAAGATACGAGTAATGGTTTTAATGTATTTTAGGAACGATTTGTATTGTTATTGGTCAATTTAGAGAAGAACTATTAATATGGAGGATAAAAATAACCCCATTTCGTACGATGATTCACTTTTGTGTGGATGAAACCCATAGACCATTGTCTTGTATAAGATAAGATGCGATGAATGCTATTAATGTATTTAAAGAATAATTTAGATTACTAAGTTTTGTATAGATGAAGCCCTCTTACCACTATTTTGAATAAAATAATGTCCAAAAACTACTAATTTTATTTAAAAATAAATTGTGCTTCAATTAATCAATTTTGGGATACGACTTATAATTTAGGACATGTCCCAAAATTATAACAACTAATAATAATAACAATCAATAATAATAATAATAATAATGATAATGATGATGATGATAACAACATTGCAAACAATTTTTTTTAAAAAAAACATATGTTACTCAAACGTGCAGAGATGAAATAACAATGATTATTAGGACGCTATTTTAGGACATGACCCAAGCAGCTTCTAAACATCAACAATATTCTATGACATATTCTTCACGCATATGAAAAGTTAAATGTTTATTAAGTATCAAAAATTCTTAAAACTTATCAAATATGAATTAAACGTATCGATATGTTTATGAAGCATTTAGCATCCCTGGTACATTTACGATTGTTGAGAACAATTGAATGTGGTGAAACCCCTGCCAACATGGTCACTACTCCTGCCACAAAACACTCTTATTCGAAATCTGGCCCAGGTTCGAATCCTCTTACAATACAACAAATTATGAATTTTTTTTAACTATAACTCTAAAGTTACCAATGACTACTTGGTAAAAACTAATGTTTTTTTTAACAATTTTGTCATCAATTTTTACCTTAATCGTCATATGAATACAAATCAAATTAATTTTAAATTAATCATCAAAAGCGTATTTTAGGAACTTAATTGATTTTTATGGATAAATACCATTTTTGTCATTTTTTTATGGAGATGGAGGAGGAGGAGCGAGCGGGGGAGGAGGAGGACTAGAGGAGGTAGATTTACCACATCTACAGAGGCATCTTCTTCCTCCACTAGGCCGAGAAGGAGGCATGGTGACAAATATACATCTTGGCGTGTGGTGGGACCCATGCCAGGGGGTCCCATTGATGCCTCCGTCCTTCCTGGTTATGGGGGTCATGTGGCACGCATCATCTGGGATGGGGAAGACCAGGGTATTCTGAAGTGTCATAATCGTTTGACTGCATGTCATACTTTGGTTTCATGGAGGGATGGTGCTCGAGCAGAGATGCGCCAGATTATCGATAGTACGGGGTTATCTCATCTCCCGTATGTCATGTTCCCTCATCTTGACCATCCGCTCATTTGTAACTTCTCATATGCGTAAAGAATATGTCATAGAAGATTGTTCATGTCCTGAAATTGCTTGGGTCATATCCTAAATTACAATTAATATTCTTAATATTGTTGATTTCAAACAATTTGTGATTAATAATAATTCAAAATCACGTGAAAAAGACAAGAAATACAATGAAAGGCAACTTTTGAAAAAAAAAAAAAACACCAAACATCCAAAAAGACGTTTGGGCCATGGTATAAACATTCGATAAAGACGTTTGTACCATGGTCCAAACGCCGCTTTCGACGTGTCAACTATGGTGCAAACGTCTTTTCCAGACGTTTGTACCTGGGTCCAAACGTCTTTAGGAGACGTTTGTACCTGGCACAAACGTGCCCTAAAAGCGTTTGTTATTGTTATTATTAGTTATTATGTTGTAATTATTATAATCGGGAAATAAAAAATGACAAAAATGGTATTTATCCACAAAAATCAATTAAGTTCCTAAAATACGCTCTTGATAATTAATTTAAATTAATTTGATTTGTATTCATATGACGATTAAGATAAAAATTGAGGACAAAAATGTTGAAAAAAAAAATTAGTTTTTAACAAGTTGTCATTGGTAACTTTAGAGTTATAGTTAAAAAAAAATTCATAATTTGCTGGCTTGTAAGAGGATTCGAACCGAGGCCACGTTTGAATAAGAGTGTTTTGTAGCAAAAGTAATGACCATGTTGGCAGGGGTATCATCACATTCAATTGTTCTCAACAATTATAAATGTACTAGGGATGCTAAATGCTTCACAAATATATCGATACACTTAATTCATATTTGACAAGTTTTAAACATTTTTGATACTAAATAAACATTTAACTTTTCATATGCGTAAAGAATATGTCATATAAGATTGTTCATGTCCTAAACCTGCTTGGGTCATGTCCTAAAATAACATCCTAATTATCATTGTTATTCTATCTATGCACATTTGAGTAACATATGTTTTCTTTTAAAAAAAAATTGTTTGCAGTGTTATTACTAATATTCTTTTTATTATTATTATTATCATTGTTATTATTGATTGTTATTATTATTAGTTGTTAAAATTTTGGGACATGTCCTAAATTATAGGTCGTGTCCCAAAATTGACTAATTGAAGCACAATTCATTTCAAAATAAAAATGTTTTTGGACATTATTTTATTCAAAATAGTGGTAAGAGGGTTTCATCCATACAAAACTTAGTAATTTAAATTATTCTTAAAATACATTAATACCATTCCTCATCTTATTTTATACAAGACAATGGTTTATGGGTTTCATCCATACAAAAGTCAATTATCGTACGAAATGGGGTTAATTTGATCCTCCATATTAATAGTTTTTTTCTAAATTGGTCAATACCATTCCTCGTATCCTATCTTACACAAAATAATGGTTTAACAGTTTCATCCATACAAAAGTGGATCAAAGTATTAAAAGGGGTTATTTTGATCATCCGTCTTAATAGTTATTCTCTAAATTGACCAATAACAATACGAATCAATCTTAAAATACATTTATATCATTCGACATATCTTATCTTATACAAGATAATGATCTAGGGGTTTCAATCATACAAAAGTTAATCATTTATCGTACTAAAAGAGGTTAATTTGATCATCCATCTTAATAGTTCTACTATAAATTGGCCAATAACGATATAAATCGTTTATAAGACATTAATGTTATTGCTCGTAACTTATCTTATAGTAGAAAATAATGGTTTCATCCATATAAAAGCATCACGATAGACATATTTGGCTATATTTGTATCATGATTTTTTTTATTGTAATTGCAATTAGAAAGTAATTGTTAAGCAAACATGTTAATATTATTATTAATTTAATGATATTATTGTCATTTTTATCAATTAATATTCTTAATATTGTTGATTTCTAACAATTTGTGATAAATAATAATTCAAATCACGTGAAAAAAGACAAGAAATACAATAAAAGGCAATTTTTGAAAAAAAAAAAAAAAAACACCAAACATCCGTAAAAGACGTTTGGCCCATGGTACAAACATTCGCCGAAGACGTTTGTACTTTGGTTCAAACGTGTACAGTAGACGTTTGTACCATGGCACAAACGTCTCAAGAAGACGTTTGGACCATGGTCCAAACGTGCCCTAAAAGCGTTTGTGCCATGGTTCAAACGTTGCGTCTTTTTTTGACAGAGAAAATCTAAAAAATAAAAATTGAATTTTTTTTTTTATTTTCTGAAATTATTTTTTTTGGGTTTTTAGAAATTTCCAAAATTATTTTAAGTATTTATAAAATATATATTTGGTTTTAACAAAATATTTGAAAAAGAAAAAGGAGTGATGAGTTGGCAAAACATGTGGTTGTGAGCCTCTTGACTTTGGTTGACTTCGAGGATCATAATTTTAGTATGATCACCGAATACAACCAGATAAAGGGCGGAATTATCGGCAAGATTTTAGGCTAAGCCCAAAGCAACACCAAAGCATGATCTTCAATGGGTACCTACTGGGAGTCTGGGACTGGGTAACGGTTCAAAATAATGTTGAACCAAAATGGGTACCATTTATCATCGGGTTAAATTGGTAAGGGAATGAGATGAAAATTAAGTTATCTTTCAATATGTAATTCAAATCTTTTGTCCCATATTTTATGTATCATGTGTGTATCACCAACCAATAAAATAAAGTAACCCACAAATGATATACAAGTGATTCATCTGGACAAATCTAACAAGAGCATAAATGACTATACTTTTTTTTAATACTTCACCCATTCCATTATTATTGCGTCATAAGAGCGTAATACGCACATTAAGGATCTTGTCTGACCAGAAGAGAGATAAAGGAGAAAATTAAAAGAACAACTCATATGATAGGAGCAAGAGATAAAAAAAATCATTCTCGAATAAGCTAATGCATGACGTAATTAAAATGAAATTTCCTAAAATGCAAAGTGATGTAATTACAGAAGGGTCAGTCAGTACACATGTTTGAATAAATGAGCGAATGGAAGATTGAAACATCATTTTACTGCTCAAGATGTCTAAGACTCCAAGAGTACTTTAGACAGACAAGGGAAGCAACTACAAATTGGCAAAAATTAAGCTAACAAGCTTTGCCTATTACACACCTCAATGTAGAGCATAAGTCATGATCCAACATTCTACGCAGGCCTAGTAGATTAGCATAACACAAACAACACTATAGACCACAGTCCACATATTGGATCACATCAAATATAGACCGACGATCATCAAGCAGATTAGATGTATCATGTATGTAAAAGTAACTAAGCATAAACTGTAGTCTGTAATGGCCGATGCCAATAGAGACAGGATGACTAGTATTAAGAAGGTTAATTTCATCCTCATTAGGCTGGGCTTTCAGAAAGGCGAAACAAGACTCTCAAGTCTCAATATAACCATTTGATTCGAGTATGAGGTAATAGTTTTCATCAAAACGAATTCTCCCTCGAGAGAGCGGTAAAGTTTCCCGACTTGGGTCAAATACCTTGATCTCCCCTTCATGTTGTATCAAACACTTGCCCGTCCGAGGACTCGCATAGACTATCAGAATGTACCCCGCACTTCGCACTCGTTAGCTAATCACACTTAAGATACATAAATCTCAATTATCTTTTTAATAAACCTCAAATTACATTTTCTTGCAGCGAAACATAACTCAAAACACGATCCTGGACCTGTGGGTTATGGGCCCACAATGCAATGCTCTTATATCATACCTCAAAGAATCATATACTTATTCTCACGAAGATCTCAAAATGTATTATAACCCAATGTCCCAAAGAATTTCCCTAGCACTCGATCCAATTACTCTTGGCCCACAATGCCTCCAGTTTTCTAGCATAACTCAAGCTTTCCACACCAAGCCTGCAAATCATAGAAAGAAATACAAAACAAACAACTAAAATGAGCGGAAAGCACATTAACTTTACTTCAGCCCGTCAAAATGGTTTTAGTTCGCAAATATTTCCACAAATCAATTACACTTGGCAAAGGTATTTATAAGGAAGCTGATTCTTTAAAAATAACAAGGCCAACATGACTCAATAAAAGTAACATGAAATAAATACTTAATTAAGTCCAACTTAGCGTGTGAGGATACAGATTTCTTACGAAAATCACCTTAAAACGTCCACGGATATAAAATCGTACTGAGGGCTGCGGTCAAAAACGCAGCCCTTAGGCCCTTTTGACCGCCCCTTGGGCTTTTTTCCTCTAGTGCGTAACACAAGGATTAATTCCGAGTGAAAGCCATGTGCTCAGTAATGTCTTATAAATTACATGTAATATGTAGAAACTTAACTTCATTAATTTCCTTTGAAACGTAAAGTAAGAATTCACAAACGTTATTTACTTATTTCCAGGGGGCCGGGAAGTGAACACGAATAGAGAGGCATGGTCAACCTGACACTTTGCCGTCTCTAACTTATGGAGGCGGTTTTTCCTCCATAACTTAACTCACAAGGTGATTGCCACCTTACTTAACTTATGGGGGTCGTCGCCCACCTTTTCTGTACTGCTTGAAAGACTTCTAGGATATGTCCCCTTAACTCTTAACGTATCGTAACTTAACTTATCGTGCTTAGTTTGTGGTTGTTCTTCACTGTCTAGAGACAACTTATTCCCCTTGTGAAACATACTCAAATAGTACTTTTATAGTCAAAAGATCGTCTTCTAACTCATCCATAATTTACTCAAAAGCTCATGAGTCACTGTACATAACATAAATCTCTTTTTCGGTTTCCGAAATAGCAAAGATAGATAATAAAAGTCTTTTTCACAAATTATTTCTACAAAATATACTTTGTGTACAAATCACCGTTTAACTCATATGACCAATCTGGTCAAGATGAAATACATGTTCAAACTAAAAGAATAAATACTTGTGTATATGTTTAGTCACAATAACATTTTATGACCTTATTGGCCTAAAATCGGTCATTTACATAACTTATATACAGTTAACAAAAGTTGATGTATCCATAGCGTAATCAAAGGTATAAACTTATTTATAGAAATAGAAACACAATTCTTAGCACGGGCATAGTAATACATTTTTGCTGAACATAAATGTTACCTCAAATCCTTTAGCATCGACATATGACAACTCCTGAAACCCATGATTTCTTGAGCTTCTTTGCTAACCATAGCTACTCTCCGTAACTTCCTCTGACAACCATAATAATAGTTAAGTAACCTTACTATCAATTCTCAAATACATAAGCTATTCCGGTTAATATTCTTGATTCATAAACTTCTTTACCCTTCTAAGTCAAGCACCTAGCTATTCCAGATTATATAGCTCGTGAATTATTGACTTCATTTCATAAATGATCTCCAATCCATTTCTCTCCTAATGTTGCTGATAATCAGTGTGAATATATTTCTCATACATGAAAACCAATTTGATTAACCTTATAATAGCATCTCCTTTGTTAGCTATAAGAGCTCATAAACAAATTCAACTGCACCTATGTAAAATATGATTAGGGTTAATTTTGTGATGCCTTCTCATTGATATAATTTGCAATATATACATTACAAGAGTTCTATGTAGTGAAGGAAAGGAAAACCTAACCCACATAGGAATAATAAGAATAAGACTTCCTAATATAAACAAAACTCCTTATGATACAGTACTTCCTAACACCCCCCAAGTTGGAGCATGGGATGGATCAAGAATGCCCAACTTGGAAAGAAGATACTCAAATTGTTGCTTGCTGAGAGCCTTGGTTAAAATTTATGCCAATTGTGCCTTCGTGGAGACATAGAAAGGAGCAATAAGACCATCAATAATAGCATCACGAACAAAATGACAATCAAACTCAATATGCTTCGTGCGCTCATGGAAAACAGGATCATTAGCAATATGTAAGGCAAATTGACTATCACAAAACAAAGGAATAGCCTTGGGATGATTAACACCTAAGCTTAACAATAAAGCTTTCAACCATTTCAATTCACAAGTCACAGCAGCCATAGAACGATATTCAGCCTCTGCAGAAGACCGAGCAACCGTATGTTGTTTCTTTGTTTTCCATGAAACTGGAGAGTTACCCAAAAATACAATCCATCCTGACAAGGATCGCGAGTAAGTGGACAAGCAGCCCAATCAGAATCACACCAACCTTGTAATGAAAGTTCACTATCGGAACACAATAGAATACCCTGATCAGGTTTGCCTTTAAGATATCGAACAACACGCAAAGCTGCCTCCCAATGCTCCTGGCGAGGTGCCTGCATAAACTGAGAAAGAACCTGAACAGAATAGGCAAGATCTGGCCACGTGACGGCCAGATAAATCAACCGACCAATGAATCGACGATAGGTCGTGGTCTCAGGAATAAGTTCACCAGTGGCACGAGCAAGATGGTGATTTTGTTCAATAGGAAAGCTACTAGGTTTGGCACCCAAGAAACCTCGCCGTAAATAATATCAAGAGTATATTTGCGGTGACAAAGAAAAAGACCCATATCACTCCATGCAACTTCAATGCCCAAAAAATATTTCAAAGATCCTAGATCATTCATCTTGAAGCAAGAACTCAAATAGGTTTTGAAGGTATGTAACGTAGCGAAATCATTACCAGAGATAATAAGATCATCAACATACACCAAAACATTTATCTGCACATTCTGATGAGTATAAGTGAACAAAGAATAATCTGAATAGGATTGAAGAAAACCATACTCTTTCAATGATGTGACAAGTTTGGCAAACCAACAACGAGGTGCCTATTTGAGACCATATAAAGACTTGCGCAACTGCGCAGACAAGATTGGGATTAGAAGCCGCAAACCCTAAGCAGAGGCTTCATGTAAACTTCTTCCTCAAGATCGCCATGTAAGAAGGCATTATGAACATCCATCCGATGAAGCTCCCAGTTTTTGGAAGTAGCTATGGCAAGAAATGCACGCACAATACTTATTTTGGCAACAGGAGCAAATGTTTCATTATAATCAATACCAGCTTCCTGATGATTACCAAAAACAACCAATCGATATTTCAGACGTTCAACCTTACCATTAGCCATATATTTGATATGGTATACCCATTGACTCCCCAAGGCACGTTTCCGGCGGTAAGGGCTCCAAGGTCCAAGTACCATTATCCTCAAGAGCACGAATCTCATCCCCGCATAGATGCCTTCCACCTAACATCTCTCATAGCCTCCTTAAAAGACTTAGGTTCTGTATTTGTTAGAACATAAGCAAGAAACTTTCTATATTCACAGAATAATTTGCACAATTAATATGATGAGCTATAGCCTATAGGATAAGGAGTACATATGGGTGCTGAGGAAGGAGCAGTAGAGGAGGATGGACAATCCACTTGAACAGAATTAGTCACAAAGTCCTTAAGCAAAACAGAGGGATATTTTTCCCTTAAACCACAACCCAAGAAAGGCTCTGAGCCTTGATCCAAAGATGTTGGGCCTGACCCAATAGTAATTGAAGCATCAGTCGCGGGCGGAGGCCCGAAATAAGCGCCTGAAGTGGGTTTTGGGTTTTTCAGGGAAGCAGGCTCGTAGGCCGTGTCATTGGTGCAGTGCTGGGATGCGGGTAGGGTGCTGGAGGGAGTCTCGGCCAGCGAAGGAAAGGTGTTGGGCCCAGTAGGAGGCATGGAAGGAGTATGTGGAGCGCGAGTTTGGGAAGTGGATGGTAGGGGAGTTTGGGACTGAGAGGTGGACTGGTGAGGCGCGGATGAGGAGGGAAAGGTAGAAGAAGGAGTTTGGGCCGTAGGAGAGTGTGTTTGGGCTGTGGGAGATGTAGGCAGGGGTTGAGGAGTGGGAGTTGTGGGCTGAATAATGGAAGGTTCATCTTCAAAAAAAATCATAGGATGCAAAATTAGCATGAATTGGCGCACTAGTAGGAGGGATCAAGGAAGAATGGTCAATGTCAACATCTTCTGGTGTGAGAAAAGGAAAAACCTCCTCAAAAAATTTTACATCACGAGACACAAAAAATTCCTTAGTGTCTAGATCAAATAACTTCCACTAGTGGAAAAATAAGGAAAGGCCAACGGTCAAAACATCCCTAAGGGCTGCGTTTTTGGCCGCCACCCTTCAATAGAAAAGAAGGGTTGCGGTTTTCAACCGCAGCCCTTCACAACGAAGGGCGCAGTTCGGGCCAAAAACGCACCCTTCTTAGCTCGAAGGGCGTGTTTTCTTAAACCGTGCCCTTCAAATTCATATTTTTTTAAAAAAAATAAATTAAATTTGCCCCGATTCCCCGCCCACCCCAAAGATCCCCACCCCCGGCCCCCCGCAGCCCCCCGCACGCCCCGCCCACCCCCCGCGCCCCCGCCCCCGCCCACCCCAGCCCCCCCACCCCTAGCCCACCCCCGCACTCCCCCGCACCCCTACCCCACCCCACCCCCGCAGCCCCCCGCACTCCCCCAAGCCCCGCCCACCCCACCCCCGCCCACCCCCCCGCACTCCCACCCGCCCCCGCCCCCGCACTCCCACCCGCCCCGCCCCGCCCCCGCACTCCCACCACCCCCCCCCACCCCTAGCCCACCCCCGCCCCCGCCCCCGAACTCCCACCCGCCCCCGCCCCCACCCCTAGCCCACCCCCGCCCCGCCCCCGCACCCCACCCACCCCAAACCTCCGCCCCCACCCCCAGCCCCAAACCTCCCCGCCCCGCCCCCGCACTCCCCTCCCACCTCCCCCACCCCCGCCCACCTCGCCCCCCACCCCCCGCACTCCTCCCCCAAGCCCCGCCCATCCCCCCGCACTCCCCCCAAGTCCCGCCCACCCCAGCCCCACCCCCGCACTCCCCCGCCCCCGCCCCCACCACCCCCCCCACCCTCTCGCCCCTCCACCCATTGCCGCGCCCACCCCAAGACCCAACCAATTCATAGCCCAGCTGACCCCAAAGCAGCCCACCATGGCCCCCCACCCCCCACCCAAAACCTCCCTTCGACACAAAAAAAACCGATCAAATTACAATAATATATGACGAGTTTTTGAACGTAATAATTAACTTTAAATATGTATATTTAATAATGTAAAAAGTGTACATAGAATTGATACAAACTAGTAGATGTAGCTAATTATATCACGAATTCCACCAAAATGTATCATAAGCAATCATCACAAATGTGAGACGCCAACTTATCCCGAACTTCATGTAATTCGTCTGTGGTGAAGGCCCTCAAATGTGGTGTGTTATTCATATAAACCTTGCAAAACAACCAAGGAATAAACACATAATATAAGAATTCAATCATTTACCGTAGTTAGTAGTTCTAAAAATGACATATACCTTCCCGAAATTCAATCAAAAACAAATACAAGCCTAAAACTCTACACACTAGTTATATTATACCTTATATTATCATATTCAAAAAGAAAATGGAGTTAAATGACTCTAGTAACAGGAATTGGACGCGAAAAGGCAAAAATAGGCCTAAAATCACATTTATGTTCCCGATATACAACCAACAACAAATGCAAGCCTAAGAATCTACATAATAGTTACATTATACCTCATATTATCATGTTCAAAATGAAATTGGGGTTAAATGACGCGATAAGTACGAATTGGAAGCGTAAAAGGCAAATATAGGCCTAAAAATGACATTTTCGTTCCCAAATATATGCATGTGCTACTTTGGTTTCTAAACCAATTAATACCTATTACCAATCGATCTAATCTAAACTAACATATACTAATAAGTTACATACCTTTTGAAGATCATCGACGTTAGTGCAATGGTTGACGATATCGAACATGTACCTCAGCACGTAATAGCCACATGCAAGTCCATCATCTTGTTGCGGACACTAAATGTTCACCAAAGGATGCATCCAATGTTAGATGTGTAGTATGTGGCTAAAAGTGTTTCTATATAAGGACAAATAAATTAGTCATGTTACCTCGACTGATATCCAAACAGGAGCTTTTGGTGCTCGAAGTCCTGTTGCACTAATATGCTTCATCACACTACATCAATACATTATTATAAGATTAGATGTACTAACTGTTTATATATATAAAGATGATGAATAATGTGTAATATTAATAAGTGCGCATATATTGAGTTTCGATTAGGCTACCTATTTAACAATGATTTGATTAGTAAGGACCGTGGTGGTTGTCGACGCAAAGAATCAAAGTGGTAGACTTCGTTACGTGACAAACATATCGCAAGCAGTGTCCAATGAGCCCTACAACAAGAAAATATAGTTATTATTAATCGTAGAACAATTAATAGGTCAATTTAATTATCGAATAATAAAAGTAAAGCGAGTTTAACTAGCATACTTTTCAATATAAGGAACAAGAATGATATGATGCTATCCAAAACGAGATGATGCTTTGAAACTCATATCGAGATACTCTTTCACTTCGGCTTTGTTTTGTAAGCAATTGTCATCTCGTATTATGTTTGGACATAACTAACCAAACATTGACTCATGACTAGATGTTGCAATCAATTCATTGTATAATAACCTGAGAAATCACATATTGAGTAAAAGTAAACTTACTTATTATGGAAGTTGAATTGAAAACTACTTAAGGCATATGTATATGTATATTTAATTTATATACTTTTGTATTACCTCATGAATGTTTGTATCATGGAAACATTCAACTCTACCCCACATAATAATTCTTTAATATCGACCATAGAAATGAATGTCGATGACTCCTCAAAGTAGTGGAATTGTTGCTCCCCCAAAGGAACCTCAATTGTACTATGATCGGGTAAATAGCTAGCGTACTCATGTAACCAAAAGCATGGAATACTAAGGCCTCGCACCACCTCTGGCTCGATAATAAGTGGATTCTTTGTCATAAAAACATTTCCCTTCACCACATTTCGTTCACCTTCATCACGTAAACTTGTTTTCTTATCAGGTGAACATGCCTTCTTTCCCTTCCTGTCATGTGAGTCTCCCTTCCCCCAAACCTAGTAATTAGTTAAAAGTAAAGATATTACTGACTATCATAGGAACTATAAAAGAAAACACGCATATATATATATGTATGTTAATCATTGTACCTCATCTGAAAACCGCACCAATGCACGCGGCCATAGAACATAACTGCCAAGGGCATCATTTAGTAATCGTAGACCAACTCGGCTTCCGGCAATGGAAGAGGTAATTCTTCGAAACCAGCACAATTTCATTGAGGGTGACCACATAGTGATTATCATCCACTAACTGGTTATGTAATCGTACTCGGTCACTAGGGGGTTGTGCATGGCCATAAGCTACGAGAATGAAACTATCATAACCATCTCCTCGAGCTAATAGTTCACATGGTGTCTCTTCCTTTAAAAAAAACTCCATTTAGTTAGTCTATGAAACAACATATAATAAGAATTTCATGCATTTAAGAACAATAGTTGTTTAACAAAGCAAAGGGATTAAGTGATTACCTTCAACTCGGGTACTACAGGTGGATCGGTAAAGGTATCATCCGATCAATAGATGTTCGTGGATCACCGGGTCTACCGGCTAGGTGTAATATCACTACCCTTCTTGAATGCAAAAAGTCGGTAAACCCATTTGCTCCAAAATGGCGTTGAAGTTATGTGTCATCTCCTCCTTTAGCTCCTCCCGATTGCGGCTTTCGTAGCCTCCACATCTACTGACGCTGCCGAATTCACACTACTTACACTTGATTTTGTCGCTGTAGTGTATTGATCACCATATACCTTTCTCAAACCGAGGCGGAGACCTCCTACGCCCCTCACGCGTCCACTGTGGTCCTTTCCTAAAGTTTCGTGCAATGCATCAATGTGTCCTTTAGGAGTGAACTCACCAGTTGCCTCTTTTTCCTTCAAGCCAATCTACATAAGTATAAGAGAGAAATGCTCGTGAGCGCACAAGTTATATTATATATACCTTATATAACCATATAATCCGTACTTACAATGGCGTTGGCTATCTGTTGTGTTCCGGATCGAGCAAGACTCTTTTTCCACTTTGCATCAACCCCATGCATCGAACACCACCAATCGAGGACTCTATCTTCGTTGCCGAGGCCGTGCAACTGTCGTCGTTGAGCTAGTCCTCGTTGCCGTTGTCGACCCTATTGTGGGGTAATGGCTGAACATCCACTTCTCTCTCGCTTCATTGTACGAATGAGCACCCAAATGATGATAATACTTCCTAGCTTTTGCACTCGCGCTACTTTTCTCACGACTTGCCTAAAACACACAATTATAAACAAAGGTTAGGTATGGTGTTATACAATAACACTGGATCTAAGTGTATTAAATCTTAATAAAATATTCTTACAATAGCTTGTGGGGTTGTTTTTTTGGCAACAAATGATTCCCACTCTTCAGGTTTGATAGTTTTCCATATTTCAAATGGTAATTTGGATGGTCCAAATGATGTTTCCGGTGAAGCCTCAGGACCGGCTTGTGTTTCTCCGCCGTAGATGTTCTTCTTCTTTGTACCTACTACTTTCCTCCGCTTAGTGATCCACCCATACACTAACTTAGCCTTGAAATCTCTGAATCTCTGGGCAACCGCGGATAGACATACATTCTTCTTGGCTTCATCATCTTCGATATTGAATTGATTCTACAAAAAACGCAGTTCACAAATTAGTTTTCGCAAATGTTGTAATTCATATGCTATAAGTAATATTACACATATATTTAACTAAATAATTAAGAAACTAAACGTTATTGTACGTGAAGCTTACCATAGTATCTTCCATAGACACCGCTTCAACCCCTCGGGCACCTCTTTCCATGAGTGCAGAATGGAGAGTTTATGCATGCAAATGCCAACTTGCATGCCATACTTTTGACGCCACTTTCCACAAGGTTGACCCATATTATCGTACTCCAAAGTCATATTTGTGTGTTTCCCTAGTGACTTTGTAGGTCCCCTTCCTTTTCTCTTTTTCGTCGCCAATGACTTCCTAGGCATTTGTGCATTTATTTCTTCACGGCGAGGTCGAGCCAATTTACCCCGTTCCTTTCTCGCATCGAAAGACTCATCCTCGGTAGTGTGTTCGAGCAGCACTCGTCTTTGTTATCCGTATGCACCTCCGCCATCTCCCCGAAATTGTACAAATATATGCATTAATATAAAAAAAATTAAAATTCACATTGCCACTAAGGGGTGGGGTGTAGGGAAGGGGGTTCCGTGTGCAAGGGGCGGCGGGGGGAGGGGAGGGCGGCAGGGGGAGGGGGATTCGTGTGCAAGGGACAGGCTGGGGGAGGGGGGCGAAAGGGGAGGGGTGTGCGGGGAGGAGGAGGGAGCGGGCGCTGGGGGAGGAGTTCCGTGTGCAAGGGCGGCAAGTGGGGGAGGGGGGCGGCGGGGAGGGATGTGCGGGGGAGGAGGGGCGGTAGGGGGGGGAGGGGTGTGGGAGGGAGGAGTCGTGTGCAAGGGGCGGTGAGGTGGGGAGGGCGGCAAAGAGGGATGTGCGGGGAGGAGGGAGGGCGGTGGGGGAGGGGTGTGCGGGGAGGGGGTTCCGTGTGCGAGGGCGGCGGTGGGGGGGAGGGAGGGGGTTCCGTGGTGCAAGGGCGGCAATTGGGGGAGGGGGGCAACAGGGGAGTGGTGTGCGGGAGGGGAGGGGAGGGCAGCTGGGGGGAGGGTTCTGTGTGCAAGGGGCGCAGTGGGGGGAGGGCGGCAGGGGAGGGGAGGGCGTGAGTTGGGGGGAGGGGTGTGCGGGAGGGGGGGGTCCGTGTGCGAGGGGGAGGGGTGTGCGGGGGAGGGCGGCGGTGGGGGGGAGGGGTGTGCAGGGGAAGTTAGATCAACAAAAATAAAAAAAAATTGACTCGATAAGTACGATTTGGAAGCGAAAAGGCAAAACTAGGCCTAAAATGACCTTTTCGTTCCCGAAATGCAACCAACAAAAAATGCAAGCCTAAAATTCTACACAATAGGTACATTATACCTCATATAATCATGTTCAAAAAGAACTTGGGGTTAAATGACTCGATAAGTATGATTTGGAAGCGAAAAGGCAAAACTAGGCATAAAATGACCTTTTCGTTCCCGAAATGCAACCAACAACAAATGCAAGCCTAAAACTCTACACAATAGTTACCTTATACCTCATATAATCATGTTCAAAAATAGGTTGGGGTTAAATGACTCGATAAGTACGATTTGGAAGCAAAAAGGTAAAACTAGGCCTAAAATGACCTTTTCGTTCCCGAAATGTAACCAACAACAAATGCAAGCCTAAAACTCTACACAATAGTTACATTATACCTCATATAATCATGTTCAAAAATAATTTGGGGTTAAATGACTCGATAAGTACGATTTGGAAGCGAAAAGGCAAAACTAGGCCTAAAATGACCTTTTCGTTCCCGAAATGCAACCAACAACAAATGCAAGCCTAAAACTCTACACAATAGGTACATTATACCTCATATAATCATGTTCAAAAAGAATTTGGGGTTAAATGACTCGATAAGTACGATTTGGAAGTGAAAAGGTAAAACTAGGCCTAAAATGACCTTTTCGTTCCCGAAATGCAACCAACAACAAATGCAAGCCTAAAACTCTACACAATAGTTACATTATACCTCATATAATCATGTTCAAAAAGAATTTGGGGTTAAATGACTCGATAAGTACGATTTGGAAGCGAAAAGGTAAAACTAGGCCTAAAATGACCTTTTCGTTCCCGAAATGCAACCAACAACAAATGCAAGCCTAAAACTCTACACAATAGTTACATTATACCTTATATAATCATGTTCAAAAAGAATTTGGGGTTAAATGGCTCGATAAGTACGATTTGGAAGCAAAAAGGCAAAATTAGGCCTAAAATGACCTTTTCGTTCCCGAAATGCAACCAACAACAAATGCAAGAGTAAAACTCTACACAATAGTTACATTATACCTCATATAATCATGTTCAAAAAGAATTTGGGGTTAAATGACTCGATAAGTACGATTTGGAAGCGAAAAGGCAAAACTAGGCCTAAAATGACCTTTTCGTTCCCGAAATGCAACCAACAACATATGCAAGCCTAAAACTCTACACAATAGGTACATTATACCTCATATAATCATGTTCAAAAATAATTTGGGGTTAAATGACTCGATAAGTACGATTTGTAAGCGAAAAGGCAAAAGTAGGCCTAAAATGACCTTTTCGTTCCCGAAATGCAACCAACAACAAATGCAAGCCTAAAACTCTACACAATAGGTACATTATACCTCATATAATCATGTTCAATAAGAATTTGGGGTTAAATGACTCGATAAGTACGATTTGGAAGCGAAAAGGCAAAACTAGGCCTAAAAGCCAAGAATTTCCTCACAATTGAAAAGAAGACACACATTCACCACCAAAGTGAGATCAAACGTCCAAGAACAGTCCCAAACCGGGGACTATTCAAGACTTACTCCTAATGAGTAAGTCTTGAACGAGTATCTAAGCATATGATGACGATTCAAACAACTTGTAGATTTCATAGCTAAATTACATTGCGTTTTCATACAATCTCATATCAAGAAATATACATACACTACACAAACCCTCCGAAATTCCCATCACCGGTACGAATTGGACACGAAAGGCGAAAATAGGCCTAAAATGACCCGAGAATCGAGTCACATGGCAATGGAATGCCCATCACGGTAGTAGGCGGAGTTGAAAACCGTTATAAATGTGGAGAGCACCGGATGGGCTTTCGATTGCCATGTGACCTGACTCTCCACATTTACAACAGCCCCACCACCACCGCCACTACTACCCCCCACTGCACTCCCTCATTGCCATGTAGGCGTAAAATGACCTTTAATTTTCGTTTCCGAAATTCAACCAACAACAGATGGAAGCCTAAAAATCTACACAATAGTTACATTATACATAAGCCCTCCCCACCCCCCGCCCAAGATCCCCAGCCTCCCCACCCATCTGCAGTCCTCCCCCACCCCCGTCCGGCCTCCCCCAACCCTCCCCACCCTCCCCCACCCCCCGCCACCCACCCCCACCCCCTACACAAGATCCACAAACCCTCCCCACCCCCGCGCCCTCCCCCACCACCCGCCCAAGAACCCCACCCCCTATCCACCCTCCCCACCCCCCGTCCAAAGATCCCCGCCCTCCCCACCCCATGCCCAACCTCCCCGCCCCCTCCATCCACCTCGCCAAGCACCCCCCACCCCTACCCACCCTCCCCAAGCCCCTCCCCCACCCCCCTACAATCACATTTTACAACACAATATAGAAGAGAAATTAAATAAAATAAATTAATTAGAGAAATGAAAAAGAGGAGATAGAGTGAGAGCGGAATTACCGACAATGCAGTAGTGGTGGTGGTGGTGGCGTCAAGGTGCGCTGAGAGAAGAGAAGAAGAAGGAGCTCAGGCGATGGTGCGTTGCTCAGGCAACGTTTCCGGCGTCAGTGCGTCAATGACAGTGCTCCGGCGATGGGACGACGCTCCGGCGATGTGTCGGTGCTCTGGTGATGGGCGTTAGGGTTGTGCGAGTGAGTGTGAGGGAGAGGGGTGAGTGTGCGAGTGAAAATTTTTCCAATAAGGGAGCGAGGGAAATTTGCGAGTGAGTGTGTACTGTGTGTTGCGCGCAAAACTAAAGGCTTAATTAGCTAGCTTGGGTGGGATGTGAAGGACTGCGGTTAACCCAGAAAACGCAGCCCTTCGTGTATGAAGGGCTGCGGTTTCTGGGCTAACCGCAGCCCTACATTAATAGGCTTGGGCGGGCGCGGATGTGTCGTTGGGCACCGCACCCGGCCAAAGATAAAATTTCTCCTACTCTCTTTTACAATTAAATGTAGAAGGGAAGTAAGGTTCGTATCCACAGGGAAACAGGGACAAGTTTAAAATCTAGCGTGAATCA
Organism: Beta corolliflora; assembly: GCA_947648045.1. Taxonomy (NCBI): domain Eukaryota; kingdom Viridiplantae; phylum Streptophyta; class Magnoliopsida; order Caryophyllales; family Amaranthaceae; genus Beta; species Beta corolliflora. Next base: position 123,547 of record CANSZD010003280.1, on the reverse strand, counting down.
ATACCTAGATGACTCTAAAGGTCGAGTAACCTAATAACAAGGGGGGTTTTCAAGTAGATTTACGAACAAACTAAAATTAACTAGCAACTAAATAAAATGAGAAATCAATATGGGAAGATCTTGAATCCGATTAACATCCACTTCAATTCATTATCGATCCTTGAACCTCCACTCTAATTATTTCCTTAATTATCTATTGCTGAGAATTAATCTCGTGTTCTCCTTATTCCTAGTTGAATAGCACGATCAGCGTGACTATAAAACCCTAACTAAAGGATAACCTAGTCCGATCGCGTCTAAGTTCAATCCAATAGCAAAGCAATAAACACAGAGAACCAACGGACTCGCTAACGTCATACAAGCGATAAACATTCAACAGCTTAATTCAATTTCCCCAAGAAATAACCAAGATGATCGCATCTCGAGTTACTCCCTAGTTTGCTACCAATTGATAAAAGAATAAAACAATCGATTCTATTCTTAAATCTAGCATTAGATTAATTACACAATCAAACTAGTAACGTTCCTAGCATAATCATGCAAAAATCATAGAAAGCAAGCATAGAAATTAAACCATAATCAAAGGAAATAGAAAGAGAGGAAAGATCTCACAATAATGCTTGAAGCTTCATATTAATCTCGTTCAAGAACGGTTCAAGCTACAATCGGCATAGCAATAGCCAATTCCATAATTGAAATCCCTAAAAACTAAACTAGAAAATAAAAACTAAAAAGAGAAGATAAGAAGAGAAGAATGGAGTGTTGGATATTCTCTCTCCTCAAGTGTGTGTCCCCAAGGTCCAAAAACAAACTTTAGTATTTATACTAAGGCTCAAAAGTCAGCCGACATTTAGACCGACCTAGGGGTCGCGAGGTGCGAAGTAGGTCGCACCGTGCGAAAGATCTCGCCTTACAACACGAGTCAAGAACCGGGCTGGCCAAGAGGTCGCACCGTGCGAGGAATCTCGCGAGGTGCGAGCAAGCAGGTCGCGAGGTGCGACCATGCTCGCGAGGTGCGAGCGCTGGGCGTGGGCGAGCGCTGGGCGTTGGGCAATGAGCGCGCGGGCGCCGGCGCCTGGCTTTGGCTTGGAGCGTGCGGGTGTGCGGGCCGGGCGATGAGCATGTGGTGATGAGCGCGCATGAGAGCCGGGCGTACAAGGTGCTTGCAATGCCGGCTTACTTTGCTTATGGAGGCTCAAGATTGACGATGATGCTAGAATGGAGTGTGCTAAGCCTCGCGATGGTGCTTGGCTAGGCCTTGCGATAATTGGCCATTACGTTACGATGCTACACTTCCCGAGCATTCCCAAAACATACCATTTCACCTTAAAAGCTCGAAACTTAGAACATTATCATTAACTACCTCACAAAATCCCGAACTTCGACTAAGGTTGATATGTATGCAAACGTCAACAATTATGAACGAACTCCTTAGCAAAGTGCATCCAAAATACCATATAAGCACCGTATAACTTGAGCGCATCAAATACCCCCCACACTTGATCTTTACTCGACATCGAGTAAACTCAAAATGAGGATCACCAAATAAATCTTCACCCAAAGTTTCGACACCAAACTACACTCTCCATCAACTACATCATCACATCTAAACAAAATCCGCCCAAAACCTAAACGTAAAGGACAATGACTCCCCCACACTTACATTAAAGCTCTCCCAAACCTCAAAAAATGATTTAAAACTACTTCAACTAATCTATATAAGCAAGCCATGGAACAATAACAAAAAGGGATAAATTCCATGCTTACTCCCAAAACAATCGGCTAACCAATGCAAGTTTAAATCCTTACCGGATAAGGACTTAAATTTCAACAATGACCTCCAATTCACCACTTATCAACAAAAGAAAGTGAAAGCCAATTATAAACAAATCTTCACAAAATCAAGGATGAAATAACCAATCCAAACCCGAAAGCGCCTTATGACACCATCTCCGGCAAATGAGCTTTCAAAGTATATAATTCTCTCTTAATCTCTCATTTTGCCTAGGAGCCCTTTCGGGTTTTCATCCTAGCTTCTCACATTTCTTTTTTCTTCTCACATTTCTTTTTTCTTCTCACCATCTTACCCGCTCAATATAAGCCACTTTTTTGCATAGGTTGCCCTTTCGGGTTTTCAACCTATCCGGGCCCCCATTTTTGCCCGAGTCGCCCGCCCTTGCGGGTTTTCAACTCAGCGGGATTCTTTTCATCACTTTTTTTTTTTTTTTTTTAATATTTATATATTTTTTTTTCATCATTTTTTTTTTTTCAAATTAAAAGTAATATATACAACATAGATACATGAGAATGAGAATACCCTCCCCCCTACTTAAACTACACATTATCCTCAATGTGTCGACAATTAAAAGAAAAAGTAAACTGAAAATGGGGGGAAACCAACAATCGGGTAAATCGAAGATCGAATTCTCAAAACTCATGAAAAGCAATCCGTCAAACTCAAATTTCTTAACAACACCAACTCAAATCTCATAAACCAACTCACAACCCTCTCCCTCGAATCACTCAAACAAATGACAAATTCAAATTTTGTTTCAATTTCTGAGATTTACTCCTAGCTTAAGAGATCGAAAAGATACATTAACAATCTCAATCCTCTAGTGTTACCAACTCCTAGCTATTGAAGTCCTCCCAACGGATTTTCTTTTGTGGATTTTGGTTCCAAGCGGATTAAGATTGGTTGTGGATCTTTTTAGTGGGCGGGCGGTGGGTGAAAGAAAATTTGTTGCGGTGGTGGAAATTTGATGAGAAATAAAGAAAAAAGAAAGAAAATAAAAAGGGTCTCGGGTTGCCTCCCGAGAAGCGCTGTTGTTTAAAGTCGTTAGCTCGACAATGCATCGTTAGTGGTTCAGTTTCAAAACAAGGTGGTAAATCAGGAGGCTTTTTCCGCTCTTTCAACTCCGGCACCATAACCTGCATGTTAGTAGGAGACGCACAATCCTCAACCAAGACATCATCAACATTAATCGACTCATCAACCTGCTCAATATCAAGAACATCATGCAAAACAGAGTCAACAATGTTAATAGAGCAAAGAAGGTTATCATCCTTAATCAAAGGCTTATAATCATTGATTTTAAACACCTCTACCTTTCCCTCAAATTCCATGGTCAAAGAACCAGCGCAAACATCAATTTTAGTGCAAGATGTTTTCAAGAAAGGTCGCCCCAAAAGGATGGGGGCGGCATGCTTATCGAGGTTCCATCTCCAAAACATAAAAATCGGCGAGGAAATCGCAATTTCCCTACCTTAACTAACACATCCTCTAATTTACCCCTAGGATAAACATTGGATCTATCGCCTAATTGAATCACCACACTAGTTTCATGCAAATTGCCAAGTTTCAAAGACTTATACAACGAATATGGAATCACATTAATTGACGCACCTAAGTCTAACATGGCTTTAGGAAACATGGTGTCACCTATAGTACATGGGATGGTAAACATGCCCGGGTCATTGCACTTTTGAGGTAATTTCTTTTGAAAGATAGCGAGACATGCTCGGTAGCCTCCACTTTTTGCACTCCCTTTCGTTTTTGCTTTCTTTTCGAAGGACACAATTCTTTCAGGAACTTAGCATACCTAGGTACTTGATTTAAAGCATCAAAAAGGGGAATGTTTACCTCACATTTACGAAAGATTTCGTAAATGTCTTTGTTGCGCTCGCATTGCGGGTTTCTCTTAATGCCTCGGGAAATGGTGGCTCGGTTCATATGGTGGAGGATGTGATTTTTGGACTTTCTCCTCTTGTTGAGGTGGCAATGATTTACAATCTCGTTGTCGGTTCATGCTCGATCACCTCTTCCACTATCTCTTTGTCTCGAACCACCAACCTCTCTTTGCTTGCAATTTCCGCTCCACTCCTCAATGTGATAGCACTCACGTTCATTTTAGGGTTGAGTTACCGTTTGGGATGGCAACCTCATCGAATCCCTAGCCTCTAACTTGGTTACGGCTCCTGCAATTTGGCTTACTTGGTTCTCCAAGTTCTTGATGCTCGATCGAGTTTTCTCTTGGAACTGCACCATGTTACCCTGCATGTTAGTCACATTTTTAGTTAAAACATTTAACAATTCTTCAGTGGACATGCTAGGAGCTCGAGTCTTGGCCTTGGGGCCTAGGATAAGGGTGTGGTTGTGGCTGTTATAGTCTTGTTGTTGATGTTGATTGCCAAATGCGAAGTTAGAATGATCTCTCCTCCCTTGCTCGGAAGCATAGGAGTAGGGATCATGTCTCCGTAATGCTTGTTGGCCTTGAAAACCTACGGCTTTGACCTCTTCCCTAAATTCTTCTTGCATCTGAGGGCAAACATCAGTATAATGATCTAAAGAACAAATTTTACAAGCTTTTACCTGTTGAACTCTATTGTTCTTTACCATGAACTCACGCATCATCGATGTAAGAGCTTGTACTTGATCCTCGGTCTTTGAAGAGCTAGAACCTGGACTTTCAACATTTGTTCTACGATGATTCGATCTTCTACTTGAACGGTCTCGAGCCTTCGACCTAGTTCTTCAATGAGTTCTCTAGACTGCGGTTGGGGTTTTGTTTATGAAAGAACCTCCACTAGCAAGCATTCACCATTCGCACATCTTCGTCGGAAGAACCATTGTAAAAGTACGAAATGAGGTCTTCATCGAATAGCCATGATATGGACAACTAGCACAAAGTCTCTTGAACCTCTCCCAATATTCGTAGAAAGACTCATCGTGTTTCTGCTCAATATTGCTGATTTCCTTCTTTAATGTTGATGACTTAGAAGCTGGAAAGAACTTCTCAAGAAATCGCTTCTTCATTTCAACCCAAGTGGAAATGCAACCAGGAGGAAGATAATATAACCAATCTTTAGCTCCATCCTTCAAAGCAAAAGGAAAAGCTCTCAACTTGATTTGTTCATCCTTTGTTCCACTTGGTTTCATGCCAGTACAAACCACGTGAAACTCCGAAAGAAATTTGTTTGGATCTTCTCCATTGAGCCTATGGAACGAAGGAAGCAAGTGTATCAACCCCGATTTCAATTCAAAATTAGTGCCTTCATCAAGAGCCGGAAATGAGATGCACAATGGTTGTTGATCAAGGTTAGGAGCCGTGAGCTCCCTCAAGGTACGAGTTTCAATTCTCGGAGGCATCTCTTCCTCCACTTCAACGTTAAAAGATGATTCTTGAAAATTTTCTCGCGAATGTTTCTCCACCCGAAAAGAGTCAATTTTAATTCGGGATCGTAATGCAAAGATTCTTTGTTAGTAGTACGAGTGTTAACCATAAACAAAGAGCACAAGCAATACAATCCAAAAACACACTAAATACAAACTAGTAACACCGTTTCCCAGAACGGCGCCAAAATTTGGGCGGGCGCGGATGTGTCGTTGGGCACCGCACCCTACTAAAGATAAAATTTCTCCTACTCTCTTTTACAATTAAATGTAGAAGGGAAGTAAGGTTCGTATCCACAGGGAAACAGGGACAAGTTTAAAATCTAGCGTGAATCAATACCTAGATGACTCTAAAGGTCGAGTAACCTAATAACAAGGGGGGTTTTCAAGTAGATTTACGAACAAACTAAAATTAACTAGCAACTAAATAAAATGAGAAATCAATATGGGAAGATCTTGAATCCGATTAACATCCACTTCAATTCATTATCGATCCTTGAACCTCCACTCTAATTATTTCCTTAATTATCTATTGCTGAGAATTAATCTCGTGTTCTCCTTATTCCTAGTTGAATAGCACGATCAGCGTGACTATAAAACCCTAACTAAAGGATAACCTAGTCCGATCGCGTCTAAGTTCAATCCAATAGCAAAGAATAAAGACAGAGAACCAACAAGCACGCTAACGTCATACAAGCGATAAACATTCAACAGTTAATTCAATTTCCCCAAGAAATAACCAAGATGATCAGCATCTGAGTTACTCCCTAGTTTGCTACCAATTGATAAAAGAATAAAACAATCCGATTCTATTCTTAAATCTAGTATTAGATTAATTACACAATCAAACTAGTAACGTTCCTAGCATAATCATGCAAAAATCATAGAAAACAAGCATAGAAATTAAACCATAATCAAAGGAAATAGAAAGAGAGGAAAGATCTCACAATAATGCTTGAAGCTTCATATTAATCTCGTTCAAGAACGGTTCAAGCTACAATCGGCATAGCAATAGCCAATTCCATAATTGAAATCCCTAAAAACTAAACTAGAAAATAAAAACTAAAAAGAGAAGATAAGAAGAGAAGAATGGAGTGTTGGATATTCTCTCTCCTCAAGTGTGTGTCCCCAAGGTCCAAAAACAAACTTTAGTATTTATACTAAGGCTCAAAAGTCAGCCGACATTTAGACCGATCTAGGGGTCGCGAGGTGCGAAGTAGGTCGCACCGTGCGAAAGATCTCTGCCTTACAACACGAGCTGAAGAACTGGGCCAAGCCAAGAGGTCGCACCGTGCGAGGAATCTCGCGAGGTGCGACCATGCTCGCGAGGTGCGAGCGCTGGGCGTGGGCGAGCGCTGGGCGTTGGGCAATGAGCGCTGGGCGCTGGGCAGCTTTGGCTTGCTGAGCGTGCGGGTGTACGGGCTGGGCGATGAGCATGTGGTGATGAGCGCGCATGAGAGCTGGGCAGACAAGGTGCTTGCAATGCTGGCTTGCTTTGCTTATGGAGGCTCAAGATTGACGATGATGCTAGAATGGAGTGTGCTAAGCCTCGCGATGGTGCTTGGCTAGGCCTTGCGATAATTGGCCATTACGTTACGATGCTACACTTCCCGAGCATTCCCAAAACATACCATTTCACCTTAAAAGCTCGAAACTTAGAACATTATCATTAACTACCTCACAAAATCCCGAACTTCGACTAAGGTTGATATGTATGCAAACGTCAACAATTATGAACGAACTCCTTAGCAAAGTGCATCCAAAATACCATATAAGCACCGTATAACTTGAGCGCATCAGCTGCAGCCTTAAAACCGCAGCCCTTCATACTTTGAAGGGCTGCGTTTTCTAGGTAACCGCAACCCTTCACTAAAAGGGCTGCGGTTTCCTTGAAAACTGCAGCCCTTCATATACGAAGGGCTGCGTTTTTCAAAAAACACAGCCCTTCCAGTGCAGCCCTTCCTTTTTTTCCCCTAGTGTTCCATCCCTTCCTTCCAAAAGGGTAACCAACAAACACACACTTCCTACTACGACTTGCAAATTTATCACCATGAGTTTTATGATTGTGGGCAAAACAAAGACACCAAAGGTTTTGATGGCCTCATAGGCAGGGGAAGAACCATGAAGAAGGTCAAAAGGAGAGAGGTTGTTTAAGAGAGGTGAGGGAATACGGTTAATAAGATGGGCAGCAGCAAGGACGCTCTCCCCCCAAAAGTATATGGGTAAATGGGCTTGGAAAAGTAAGGCCCTACCAACATTCAAAATGTGTTGATGCTTACGTTCAACACGGCCATTTTGCTGGGGGTGGCAACACATGAGGACTGAAATATAATGCCATTATCATTAAAGTAAGCAAGCAAACAGTTGAACTCATTACCATTATCACTTTGAACAATCTTAATGGTAGTAGAAAATTGGCGATCAACCATGGCAACAAAATTCATGAACATACGAAAAATTAAGTTTTATCCACCAGCAAATATATCCAAACAGCTGTAGAATAATCATCAACAATAGTTAAAAAATAACCAGCTCCACATGAAGATAAGTGCCTATATGGGCCCCATAAGTCACAATGTATTTTCTAAAAAATGCGAGAAGCTTTATTAGTATTAATAGGAGATTATCTCTAGCATGTTTGGCACGAAAACAAATCTCACAATGATGATTTACCTTTATGGCCACATAAAGGGAGAAGTAACTTCACTACTGCCTCATAAGGATGACCCATCCAGCGATGCCATAACTCAAACTCCGAAATAACTGCATGCACTGAAGCGTGAGAACCAGTGTGGCCTCCTCCGTCGAATTAGTAAAGTCCATCCTTTCTACGTCCTGTTCCAATCAGCTCCCTCAGTTGGTCCTGTATAGCACACATAGAAGAAGAGAATTAAACAAGACAGTGCAAATCATTAGTAAGTTGTGAAATAGAAAGTAAGTTGCAACTAAATTGAGGCACAAATAATACATCCGAAAGAGTAATAGTAGGAGACAAGCACACTAAACCCTTTTTGGTAGCAACAACCGAATCACCATTGGGAAGACCAACAGGACAAGGAGCAATATTAAGTAAATCAGAAGCCCAAGATATCTCACCAGTGACATGATAAGTAGCACCTGTGTCGATAATCCATGAGCTAGAGACAAACATACCATTGAGGCGTTCGAGCGGGTAAGGGGTATGTTGCCTAAAAAAGACCCAAGCAAGCGCCTTCCATTAATCCGTAGTGAAAAGAATATTAGGGACGACGAGACGAGGTAGAGGCGGCGTATGAAGAGGAGACCACGGCATGAGCCTTGGCTTGGCCTCGGCTTCGACCAGAAGAGGTGCGCACCCACGTCCTTGGCGAGAAGAGTTGGGCGAACTCTGGGGGTACCCGATTATTTTGTAGCATGACTGGACCTCGTGTCCGGTCTTGTTGCAATGCGAACACACTAGCCGAGACCTACAAACTGATGCTTCATGGCCCGGTTCTTTACAAAAACTGCAGATGGGGCGGTCTGTCGAGACACACCCACGGGGCGGATCAGCACGCACAGCGAAGCCAAGAACGTCGCTTGGTTGGGTGGGTCTGTTTTGGCGAGACGAACCCGCTCATCCTGTGAGACTAATTGATAGGCACGGTCTAAGGATGGGAGAGGTTCAGTAGAGAGGATTTGTGTACGAAGACGCGAATAATATTCGGAGTTCAAACCCATGAGAAAATCATGGAGTTTTTGTGTTTCTCGACGTGCTTCATGAACAGATCCAATAGTACAATTAGAACAAGTGCAAGAAATCAAAGGAACATGATGAAATAATTCCTCCCACAGAGCGTTAAGTTTCCCATAATAAACAGAAACAGGTATAGTGTTTTTTTGTTCATAAAGAGCAATTGAAGAACGCAGTTGTTGAATACGAGGACCACTAATAGTAGCAAACCGAGTTTTAAGATGGCCCCAAAGACGCTTAGCCTCGCGATATTTAGTTAACGTACCTCTAACTTCGGGATCAATGGTATTCATAATCCAGGATACAAGCATTGCGTTGACTGTAGTCCAGTTAGAGGAGGTGTAGGGTGGCTCCGCGGCCATGATTGTGCCATCTAAAAAACCGAACTTGCGGCGGGCTTCGAGTGCTAGTTGAACATCGACAAATCACTCATCATAGTTGTCGGATTTGAGGCGTGTTGGGGTGATAAAGTCACCGGGTCTATCACCGGTTCCAAGATAAAACAGGCAGGTAATGTTTATGGGGGCTGCTACACCGGAGGAGGGGTGGTGGGGGTGGCGGGTTGGCATCACCATTGCCAGCCATCGCTTAAAGAGTTGGGATAAAAAAATTAACCTTGCTCCGATACCATGTAAAATATGATTAGGGTTAATTTTGTGATGCCTTCTCATTGATGTAATTTGCAATATATACATTACAAGAGTCCTATGTAGTGAAGGAAAGGAAAACCTAACCCACATAGGAATAAGATTAAGACTTCTTAATATAAACAAAACTCCTTATGATACAATACTTCCTAACAACCTATCTAGAACTAATCACTCCAACTCCAACATTAATAATCTTTATAGCAATAATCATCCCTAACCATTTTCATTATACGAATTTTGCAAAATTGAGTTTAGAACATCAATCAATTCCAAAATATAACTCTCTGATTATTTCAAAGCAATATTTAGAGGAAGCAAAATCTCATTATACCTTTGATAAAACCGACCCCAAAAACTAGTTTGGGTTTCCTTCAAACTTCAGAAGAAGAAGCAAGAGAAGGAGCACAACAAGAATCAAGCATCAATCACAGAACACCAACAGCAATTTGCAACACCAGCGACCAACAGTATCGACGGCCGGGTTTGCAACGACGGCGACCAGCTCGCGGCGGCGGCGCTGGCCTAGCAGCCCGTAAATCCGAGGAGAGAGACGAAAAGATGAATTGGGGTTTCTTTTCTTCCAGCTTTTGTTCGCTCTTTTTTTTCATGAATTAGGAACGTTCCCTAACTTATAATGGTTGATTTGAGACTTTGATTATGTGTATTGAAAATTGACAACAAGAAGGATGAGGTTTATTTAGCTTTTGCTCTTAATTAACAGACACGCATGAAGGAGGAAGAGAGATGGAAATCTTCTCTTGATGCCACGAAGGAAGTAGAAGGAACTTCCTGGCTATTGAAGAAAATGACACGGGGAGGAGTTAGAGAATGAGAGATAAAATGGGTTTTTATCTTCTTTCCTTTTTACGCAAAACCACTAAACTCCAATAAAACTTAGTTCATTAAAACTCAAGATAAATTTTTCACAATATCTTGTAAAAGACTTACTTTAATATACTTGGAGAATATTCAGACTAATTTCGAAAACTTAATAGCATAATTATGTTTATAAAAAAATCAATTTTTAATTAAACATGCTTAAAATATGGGCTATTACAACTATAGTGAGAATAGTTTGGAAGATTGATAGAAAAGAATTTCTGCCAAAGAACTTGAGTCACTTGGTTGGTTCAAAATCCAAACATCAAGAAGATTATCAGTAGCGAAACACAGCAGCGACAATCACCCTCTCAACTGAAATATACATATCGACTCATACTTACTCAGCCAATTCATCCACCATAATTCTTCCAATTGCTCAGTGACTAAATTAAACCCAACGATACGTTTGCCCTCTTTCCAGCTAAAGAAGATTCCAGGAGTGAAGTAGATAGTATCATTGATCAATACAAGATCTATTTGGTAATACCAATTGTTAAGAGCATCAATTATTCTCCACCTCCTAGCACTTGAAGAAAACACATGAAAATTCACAAGTGAATCGCTAGGACACGTAAATGCACCCAAAAAAATGTTATAATCGTCAGTGGATGATGCTTAATGAAATTGAAACCCATGCACATAACACATTGCCTGCTCATGACATGGAATTTGATTTTATGACGACGACGGGTAGCAGGGTTCAACACAATGAAGAATTCAGGTCTCACGTGAAAACACACAAGGCCATTACATCAACCCACAAAAGTTGGTAATCCACTGGAGTATCGTTATCACTATCACATCCATTTTTAATTACCAATTGAACAAGTTCTATCAAATTGCACTTACTACCGTCCTAAACCAGCGAGAACAATTCATATTGTAACCCTTCATGCGAAGGGTAACAAAGTATTAAAAATTGGGGACGAGAACATGAGGATTTGAAGTGGGTTTTTGCAAAATTAGGGGAAGATATAGTAGAAAGCCAAGATTTGGAAACACATTGGAACCGAATTAGGGATTTTACTAGGAGTTTCAGGAGAATCTCTTCGATTATGACATCCTGGGGAATTGTTACAACACCTAGATGGTGCACACGCTTGTACGTAGAGCATGGTGCGCACATGTACATGGCTAACAAGTCAAATGTACATGGATAACAAGCCAAATGAACACATGTACATGGCTAACAAGCCAAATGAACATATGTACATCTCTATTGGTACATGTTCATTGGTATTGGTCTTTGTGTTCATAATCTAGTCCTTCATGTTCATCGTGCTTATGGTTCTCATCCTACGAACATGTGTATGTACTAATTTGGGGAAGTGTTAGGGTTTGCGGGCGGTTGTATGTCATCTTTCTTTCCTTCTCCTATGTTTCATTCCAATCTATATATAAATATTTTCATTAAATATGAAATAAATTTATATATGATAATAGTATGTCATCCTTATCATTAAGAATTTATCACTTAAAGCTAAAAAAATTTCCTTGAAAGACATGACCTCTCTCAACCCTAGTAGAGAACCCTACCTTCCGGTTGTCCTCCCACTGTGGCGGCTGCCCTCCTCAGCCTATGGCCGAGGAAATCTTGGAGTTTGTTTCTAATTTTTTTTTTTGGAAAATAAGTAATATTGAAGCCCAAAAAACATAATACACCTAAAAGTGTTGCAACAACAACCTTACCAAATTACTTGACAAACCCAGCATTACACATTCTCAATCCAGTTTATATCTCTATCTTTTACTTTAGAGCTCAAAATCTGTAAAATCCTATTTTTCACAGTGAACTTGATATCCTGGACAGTTTTCTCAATTGTCATAATCACATTGTCCCAATATGCAGTGTTTCTATTCCTCCAAACCATATATATACAGTTGCTGCTATAGTAGCCAGAGCCACTTTTTCTGGAATCCAGTCCCTCTATATCTTCCTCTAAGCCATCTGCAAGCTTGAAAAAGGCTCATGTCCCTCCAAGTAATACCAAGCCACTCCATGGTCTTCTTCACACATTGGTCAGCCGTAATAACACCGAAACAACACATGATTTACGGTTTCAAGCATGCCGGCCACATATGACACAAACATCATCATCACAAACATTTAATCTCATCATCCTATCTTTAGTTTTCAAACGATTGCAAGTGCTAGCCTTAGGTACATCCTATGCTTAGGTTGTGAAAATCTATTCCAAACACTCTTACTCCATTGAGTATGATTATCACTTCTACCAACATCGGTGTAATATTTCTTAATCTTGAACTCGGGGATCCATCATCCACTGGTCACAATTAAGTTTTTCACACAACCCATTTTTGGCCTGACATATATACTTTCAGGCCCAGCTAGAGTTTGTAGGAGCCTCATAACTGCTCCATACTTGCTCTTTGATGTACACCTCACTAACCCACTTCACCCACATGTTGTCCTTTTTTTAGCAATGCACCATGCTAACTTACTCACAGCAACAAGGTTCCATGTCAGGGTGCACCTGAGGCCTAGCCCACCAGCATTCTTTGGCTTACAAAGAGTTTCCCAAAGAAACGTCCTTCGTTTTAGTATTATTGTGGGTGCCGGTCCAAAGGTAACACCTACAAATACTATTGACTTCCTTCATAACACTTTTAGGGATAATAAAGAGCCGACCCCGGTAAGTATGAATGCTCACCGTAACACTATTGACAAGTTGACATCCGCGGCAAAGAACGATAAATGTCTAGAGCTCCACACTCTAATTCTCGTGAATCATCTTATCAATCGGGGCTTGGACAAATCACTTGCCTTCAGCTTTGTAGTGGAAATTGGCACCCCTAAATACTTAAAGGGGAGAGAGCCAACCTAAAACCCACTGACAACAGTAACTCTTTGAATCTCTTCCTCACTCATGCCTGCATAATAAACTTCAGATTTGCTTCTGTTGACTTCCAATCCAGATGCATTAGAGAACATCTGAAAGCCTTGCAACAAGATATAAATGGATTTAAAGTCTCCATTGCAGAAAAGTAGAAGATCATCTGCAAAGCACAAGTGTGCTAGCTTCATCTCATTACATCTAGCATGATACTTAAAACCATCTTGATTCCCAATGAAAGAAATAACTCTGTCAAGATAATCCATACAGAGAGCAAACAATAAGGGGGACATGGAATCTCCCTGTCTCAGCCCTCTCTGAGCTCCAAAAAACCCAGAAGGTGATCCATTCACCATAATTGAAAATTTTGGAGTTGTCACACATGTCATTATTTGCTGAACAAAAAAACTAGGGAAACCCACACCTTCAAGCATTTGCTGTAGAAAATGCCAATTCACAGTATCATAGGCTTTCTTTAGATCTAGTTTCATCATACAACTAGGTCTTGAAGCTTTCCTATTGTATAATTTGACTAGATCTTGACATAACATGACATTGTGTAAGATGCTTCGTCCAGCAATGAACGCACCTTGACTATGAGAAATTATATCAGGCAAGATCTTATTAAGCTTCTCACTCAACAACTTAGTGATGCATTTGTAGAGCAAAGAGCAACAGGCTATAGGCCTGTATTCAGACACATTTTCAGGACATTTAACTTTAGGAACTAAAGTTAAAGTAGTGACATTGATTACCTTCAACAGCTTTCCAGTTTTAAAAAAATCAAGAACAGCCTCAGCAACCTCATCTCCAATGATCTCCCAACAATGTTTAAAGAAGCAACTGTTGAAACCATCTGCACCTGGAGCTTTGTCATCGGGGATCTTTGAACAAGACTCTTCTCACATCATCTTTAGTGAACCGACTTTGAATGATTCTTTTGTGCTCATCGAGTAAGACTCTTCCCTCTCGCTTATCGAAATGTTTAACACCTTCCTGTTTTTGCTCATGCTCGGCAAAAGATTCTTGTAGAAACCCAAGAAAGCTTCAGTCACCTTCTCATGGCTGTGAACCCACTCTCCATCACTATTATGAATAGCATGGACCCTATTCTGCCTTCTTCTTGCCTTTATAGCTTGATAGAAAGCCTTAGAGTTCTCATCACTACACTTGAGCCAATTTAACTTAGCTTTCTACTGTAATAATGAATGGATATTCTTCTTTGCTTACTGAACCTTCTCAGAGACCAACTTCTCTCTGTTAATTATCTCCAAATTACTCGGGTTCATATGCATTTCATCTTGTACAGCTGCAAACTCATCAGTAGCTTTAATTAACTCGGCTTGACATCACCAAAGCCTTGAGTCTTCAGTTTCCTCAAGGCCATCTTCACACCTGTAAGCTTCTCCATAACTCTAAACATAGGACATCCTATAATAGACATGCTCCACTCAACTCTAACAGCTTCTAACATGGTAGGAAAATTATACCACAAGTTGCAAAACTTAAAAGGCTTCTTCAACTGGGCATCTACATACACACTTAAAAGCACAGGAGTATGGTCAAAGTTACCTTCAGGTAAGAAGGTAACTTCAGCCTGATCATACTCATCCATCCAAATAGAGTTGGCAAGAACTCTATCAATTCGAGAAAACACCCTAGCAGGACCTTCTTGCTTGTTAGTCCGGGTGAAGTGTCTTCCAGTAGCTTTAACATCATCAAGCCCACAGCTAGTCATACAATCCAACATTGGCATAACTTCAGAGACCCTCACTTTATAGCCAATTCTATCCTCAGCACTAGACAAAGCATTAAAATCACCCATCAGGACCCAGACTCCAGAACAACTTCTTGCAATCAATGATGAGGAGGACACAGTTCTTGACCTAGAAGCAATAAACCCTAATGGAGAAAATACAGTGTCGCTTCTATTGTTGGGAAGGTTGCTCACATAACGTTCCACTACTACAAAAAAGCACAAAGAAACCCCCTAAAACCCCCCTTAGAGACCACTTAAGAGGTGGTCTCTAGCTCACTGGTCTCTTAGTAAAAGAGACCACTTCTTACAGGTGGTCATTTAAATAAAATAAGGAGACCAACTATTTAAGATAAGTGGTCACTTATGTATTG
The DNA here is from genome assembly GCA_947648045.1 of Beta corolliflora. Taxonomy (NCBI): domain Eukaryota; kingdom Viridiplantae; phylum Streptophyta; class Magnoliopsida; order Caryophyllales; family Amaranthaceae; genus Beta; species Beta corolliflora. The sequence goes on along the minus strand of CANSZD010003280.1, from coordinate 108,145 downwards.
GGTAAAGGAAATAGAAAAGAAGGAAAAGAAACCACTTATCTAAATTAGGTGGACTTTTTGAGTCTACCAAGAAACCACTTAGGCAAATAAGTGGTCTCTTTTATTTCACTAAAGAAACTACTTATTTTTATAAGGTGGTCTCTTTGCTTTGTATAATAATAAAAGCGTACTTCATTTTCGTTTTAATTTTTCCTCAAATTACATAAATCTTTCTTTCTTGTTAAAAATAATACTTATACATAACATTACCATACTTGATGTGCTTTATCCATCCACCAAACATAGACTAGCAGAGTTGGAGTAACAGTACCATATTGAATCAAATATTCATTCATTCATTCGAAAATAATGAATTACATTATAATCTTCTTGTTTCAAGAGCTCTCAAAATTTCGATCGATATGTCTACATCAATAAGAAAATTCCAAACTATATACACAAAAGTTCCAAAAACCATAAAGATATAGGTTAATTAAACGTCCTAGTGAAAATCCACGCTATCTTCAAATTTCTCCTCATTCGCTTGTTTATACTCGTGCACATGAGATCCGCCAAGAACTGAAAAGCACAAAAGTTTATGAATTTAAAATAAATTCGATCAAATAGGACCAAATACGCTATTTTAAATTAAATTATACTAACTTGGTTTCAAAATATCATCTTCTCACACATAGTAAAAAATTATCAAAATCCTCCCCTAGACATGCTATTAAGTTTTATAAATGCTATTGAAGTACAACGTACTTAACATGATTTCTTTTATGGCATAAATTGGGTGTCGTTGTTGGACACACATTAGGCAACATATGAATCCAATCAATAATCCCAACTACACGCTAAATAATGTCAGGTTTTCATGGACTAGAGTTCAACCTACCAAGAGCCAGATTTCAAACATGGACGGTCTGCAAAATTAACTCACTAAATATTATCACTCGTCACACTAAAAAGTAGCCTACATGTCTCCTAGTTATCTTCTTCTTAAGCAGACACATCACAAATTAGCCCACTTCTTTTATTCTCCGTGAACAAGTAGCAATTACAAGCCTTCTGCATCTATTGATCTTTCAGCCTCTACATCTAGATTCTCTCTATAAACAGGTTATACTAGATATATAATAGAATCAAGACATGCCTTAACATCCCCTAGGATTTTGTCATAAGACATAAGTATAAGATGCTTGTAGTAGCTAGTATAAGATTATTGTATGATTCATAAACTTCAAAAATAAATAAATAAAGTCCAGAGAAAGGGAGAGAGAGATTGCCCAATCGATAAATTGATAATTTCATGGAGCAGACAAGGAACTCCATTAATAACTTGTTTTGAGGTCTCTTATACTTATTGTTGTGCCTAGGGTCCAAAAGGACATATGCCTCGGTTTTCAGTGGTTGAGATGAAAGGAAAATATTATTTCATGTATGGTGGAATATTATATTTAGAGCACATTATCCTATAGCTAAAGACTTCAGAGAATCACAAACAAATTTTCTTCTTTTAAGTCTTATATTATCATTTTATCAGTACTGTTATTACAAAACCCCTTCAAAGTACAACTAGATAAATAAAAGAGTTTATACTAACGACTTAATAATAACAAGAACAGAATAAAACAAATGAAAGGTCATCAAAATATCTACAGGACCATTAAAAACTAACAACAAATAGGATAAAAATTTATCTGAAAGATCAACATAAACTATAATTAACAACAGAGAAAAGTGCCTCTTATAAGGATAAGGAATCACCTGATAGCTGACATTCTGAAACTAAAGAAAGACATGGGAGCATGACTCGCTAGTAGCTCGCATAGCATGGTATACCCTTCATATCTTCTTCAATTACAAACAGCAACCTGAAAATGTCATATACAGATTACGAGAATCCAAACTACGAGAATGTAAGAGAGATTTCCTAGTCTTAATTATGAGTAGGTCCTCTAAATCAGTTTGTATCTGCATGCACCTAAAACAAAACCATGTCTTATGACTCGGTCACCGGTATATATATGATTCATACATTTTAGTGACTCACAAAAAAATAGTTGTGCAGCAACTATATAGTTTTAGTTCAGCACTAAGCGCTTACAAGATCAATATAGTAGGCAATATGCAGGATATAGAATTCTCTCAATATACAACATTTCCACAAATTCAATAAGAAAACAGGATGATGTCCCCTTTAATCATATAGTTCCATAATATAGGCTATGATTTCCTTAAGAATCATATTATGTTATAACATTTTTTAAACCTGAATTTGATAAAAAAAATTAAGCAGTATTAAATAATATGAAATTATGAAAACACAAAGCACCACTACACTAAACAATCTCAAGTAAAATCGTTTCCCTAGGGATCTTTCCATCTTTGCTTGATAATTTTTTCATAAGATCACCACAATACTAAAAGAGAAAGCCTAGTAAACAAAACTCATCGACCATAAATGCTCATATTAGATAAAATGAATCCTTAGGCAACTATGAAGTATGAAATCAGAGCATCTCTTCTCAAATCCAATAAGAGTTGCAGTTTCGTATTAATTTCCTTCGTGGTAAAGGAAATCAAAAGTAGAAGATTATAATCAACAAATATAACAATTGCAAACCAAATTGAAGAAAAAAACTAACGAATTTAACATAGAAGGAGATACAATACCCGGATTAAAGGCTAATTGCAGGGCATGTGATGAAATTACTTTAAATCGTAAACCCTAAAAATTGAAAACTCAACTTCACGAAGCGTGGCTGGCGGCGGATTCAGCGAGTTGCAGATACGGGCAGTTGTGTCGGCGAACAGGGCGATTATGACAGGGTGGAGGGCGGTACGGTGAAAGGGACGAAAGGGGTGGGGCGTGTGGTAGAGAACGCGGAGGGGGAGAGAGAGGGAGGGACTACAAATAGGAGAAGATGGGTATAAGAGTTGTGCTAATACTTGAACTACTACTGACTGGTCGGAATTAATACTGATCGAAGAGTTTTAAGAATTTGAAACAAACCATTTCAATATAAATAAAGGTTTCTTAGTTTTGCGTCTAGGACCCACAAGGCGAAAGCAATATTGAGAAGGTAAGAGACCACCTTTATATAAAGTGGTCTATTTCTCCTACTAAAAGAGACCTCCATTTTAAGAAATTAGGCTTCTTTTATTAAATAAACCACATGTTAGATTAAGGTGGTCTCTTATTGGTGGTCACTTTGCACACATTTGTAGTAGTGTTCGTATAATGTTGAAGCGTTCAAACGCACTATCTCTAGTGTATGAGCACCGAAGCATGGACTGGTTATTAGGGTTTTGAGGTCAAATCTATATGCCTTTCAATTCTTTCACTGGCGTGATATGATAAAGGTCCAGGATGGTAGGCCGTGGTGTTTCGACAACGTGCTTGTCTTGCTCAAAGAAGTCGAGGGAGATGAACAACCATACCAGGTAATATTGAATAATTTTCCATACTGGATTGGATTAAAAACCTTCCTTTTAATAATAGATCTAATGATGTTGTTAAGGCCTTAATTGGTAACATTGGTGTAATTCTTGATATTCAGGAGGATGTTCTAGGGTTTGGTAGATGCCGACGTGTGAAAATGATGCTTGATATTACCAAACCATTAAGGAGATAAAGAAAACTGAGAGACAAAAAGGTCGGGAAGGAGATACAAATTGATTTTGCTTATGAGAGGCTTTTTTTGTTTGGCTTGTGGTGTAATGGGTCATTCTTAAAAACTGGGTTGGCATTTAGGCTTAAAAGCAACACCAAGAAAGAGTATAACTAAAGAAGTTGAGGAGGAAAGCAAGTATAGGAATTGCAAGAAAGTTCTATTTGATGTTTGGAAGTAGCGGGTTGAATAAGAATAATGGTGTGTTACGGCAAGCATTAATCACACGAAGCTCGATCCCAAGGAGCAAGTATTTGGTGCAAGAAACTCAAATAATTCCACGTGATAATTTGGAGGTGAGTATTAAAACCACCCCCGGCACGAGCTCCCGTAAGGGTATTAATACCACTTCTCAGCGCTGGCCCCCCCCCCCCCTCCCCCTCTTAATGTGGAGTCTACCGAGAATTTAAGTGCTCGCAGTGGGAGTTTTTGTTTTTAAAAGTACCAAGGAGAACAAAGGTGCTAAGGCTCGTGCTTGGAAACGAATGGCTTGGGGGAGCTATGGATGATAAAGGAGTATCACAAAGAGATGGATATGGAACCCCCTGAAATAGTCCATAAACGTCCTAAGGACAGTGGCGGATTTACAGGGGTTACAGTAGGTACAGCTGTACCCCCATTCTCAAATTTTTTTTTGAAGGAAATTAAAGCAAAAAAGGGAAAAAAAAAATCACGCTGCCCAATACTACTCACGCGTGAATGAGTGATGCGTCCCTTTCTTTCTCCCTTTCTTTCTCTCCTCCTCCGGGCTTCTCTCGCTCGGTACTCACCAGTACTCATAACGTTACTTTTCGTTTTTACTCTCTCTCCTCATACTTTTTCTTCTCTCTTTCTTTATTTCCTCACACTACTCACTCTTGGTTTATGCGTTGGCAAAGTTTGCCTGGAGCCTTTCTCGCTGATTTCGCCACTTTGCCGGAGCCCTGAGGCCGAACGGTGAGAACGCCTTACGCGGGTCGCCACTTTGCCTGAGCCCGAGGCCGAAACGGCGTCGCGGGGCGGGTCGCCACTCGCGAAGAATGCGAAGCCCGGGACCGAGAAACCTACGGCTCACGCCTCTTGGTTGAGGTATTTTTTTTTCTGCTAATTTATAAATTATTTACTGGTTGAGGTAAATGTTGTGCAATTGTGAAATATGGAATTGAGATTACTTGAATTGAAATTAGAGATTAGAAATTCTTTTTTTGAATGATTGTTTAGTCACTTATATCGAGAGATTTTTTTTGCAAGTTAGTGATGATGATGTAATTAACCGTTTCCAATCTATGAAAGGTTGTCGGATGCACTTGTAATTTTTATTTATTTGAAACTTATGTATTTTCGTCGTTTTAAATTAGTTGTAATTTGAATCATTAATTGATATTGGTATTGTATTTTGATTTGAATTTTTTGTCGTAAATCAACTCAAGTATTGTATTTTGTTTTATTTGATTTTTTCTCATCCGTACCCCCATCCCGTAATTCCTGGATATGCCACTGCCTAAGGATCAGTGTGACATGATGTGTAAAGAGGAAGATGGTGTTATAAAGCTCTCAAAGCTAAGCCCATCTCTTGATATCACTCCTAGGGGTGATAATGAGCCTGACAAGCTCGTGAACAGTTCGGGCTCGGCTCGGTCAAAGCTCGGCTCATTGTGGCTCGGCTCGAGTTCGGGCTCGGCTCGAGACTTAAACGAGCCGAGCTGAGCTAAGCAAAGCTCGGCTCGAAAAGCTCGTGAATAACTCGATTAATATTTTATACTAAAAAAATATTTTATATTAAAAAATTATTTTATATTAAAAAATTATTTATATATTAAAAATTATATTAAGTATTTCTTTTAAAATATTAACTCAACTAAGGTATATACAGATTTTTCGCAAAATAAATTTCCCAAACGAGCTCGAGCCCATAATCGAACCCGAGTTCGAGCCGAGCCCGAAACGAGCTCGAGCCTAGCCGAGCTCACGAGCCGAGCCGAGCCCATGAAAAAGTTAAACGAGCTCGAGCCGAGCTCGGCCTCCCAAGCTCGTCGAGCTCACGAGCCGAGCCGAGCCCATGAAAAGTTAAACGAGCTCGAGCCAAGCCCAGTGTTATTCGGGCTCGGCTCGTTCGATAAGCACCCCTAATCACTCCCATATTTTTGGCAGAGATTGGTGTTGACCAATCCCGCCTAGCATTATGAATATCATGTGTTGGAACTGCCTGGTCAACCCTTGGTCAGTTCAACAACTCCCTAGATGGAGTAATTCTTATGCCCCTGATATCGAGTTTTTGTCGAAAACTATGATTAATAAAATTGAAGTTTAAGCCTTGAAAGATCGCTTGGGCTTTACGCATGCTTTTGGGGTTGCTAGTAGAGGAAGGGCGGGAGGGTTGCGTTTGTACTATTGGAAAGCAGAAGTTTTGTTTTCTCTTGCTTCGTTCTCTCAACATCATATTTGTGGTGATGTGGAGGATGGGGATAAAAAATGGAGGTTTGTTGGAGTTTATGGCTGGGCAAAGGAGGAAAAAAACATCACACATGGGTGCTTCTTCGCCACTTATGTGAAGATAGTAACCTCCCTATCTTGTTTGGTGGAGATTTCAATGAGATTGTAAGCTACGGTGAAAAAGAGGGAGGTGTTAATAGAGTTCGTGATAGGCTTGTCGTACACCTGTCAAAAATAATTCCTAGCAAAACCTTCTAACAATGTAGTAGGGTAAGTAGGGTGGAATCCACGGAGAAATGGTCGCTTTAATCTAGTTTCTAAAGTATGGAAAAACTAAACAAGATCAGAAATATGATAATTAATTCTAAACTAATGAAAATATGAAAATCAAACTAAAAGGATCTAGGTTAATGGTTCACCATGTTCATACTTATTATCTATCAAAATATCATTAATAGTTCAACAAATCAGATATCTAGAGCACAGGTTAATCCTACGGTCGGGTCTTCTTACGCTCTCAAATCAACATATGCAGTACGGTCGCTAACATAATCAGATTTGCTAATTATGGTAAGCCTCTAAGGAGTACTATCTCTCGATCTATGACTCGATATTAGCAAGATTTAATTAAACAATTGATCAGATTGCAAGATTAATAATAAAAACACTAATCAATTAGAGATATGAATGAAATCAAACCATTAATAACATAAATCAAGATTCATAGCATATAAACATGGATTCAAAAACCCTAAAAAATAAGACTACTTAATCATGAAACAAAAAATAAAAACTACATCTAGAAAGAAAAATATAATTAAAAGAAATCAATGCAAGATGTTTAAGGATAGTGTTGGATTAGGAGTGAGGCAAAATGGGTTTGTTAGAAGAATGTAGGCTTAGATTTGTCTAATTTTATGTTAAAATAAGACCATCTGTTCTAATAATTTTTGTTCAACTGATTAGTCATTAAAAACGGAAATTAAAGCACACTAAATTATTTCTCTCATTTTTCATGCTATTTATTCTTATGTCCATTAGATCTACTTTGTGTTCGTCGAATGATCGACTGACTACTAGCACCTCAAAGAAAAGATGAAATTGAGAATCTCTAACTCTCAAAATGGAATTTTCGGAACTTTTTTTGTTCTATGATTTTTCCATGAAATGAAAATTGAAGAATAGCTGTAATAGTCTTACATGTGTACTCTTTTGAATAAATTTCCTTGTTAGTATTCAAAAATTTGTCCAACATCACCATGTAGTCATGTACACAGTTTACGACTTTACGTATGTGATGGATTGAAGGACCGTGCAGTTTTGGCGCCAAAGTAAAGAAAAATCCGTCTCCCAACGGTTTTCCATTGCCAAAAGAAGCTTGGGAATTTAAAAAAGGAAAATCTCCAAGAGGTGGTTCGATTGCATAATTATAGATAGTTAGCCTATGACAAAAAGTTTAGTGAGCATGAGATTCCTATTGACCAAAAATCTTAATTGTTCGAGATACTATTACAATTTATAAGTAACCAAGAAGCTCCTAGTCTTAGGTAAGAAGTAAGAGGAAGTAACAATCACAACGTCTCTTAGAGTCTTAGCATAAAAATGTCTGAATCGTCTAAACATAGTCCCAAAACTTCTTAAAATTGTTCCGCGTCCATCAAACATTTTCAACTTCACCCTTCCTTTTTTTACTTTTCTTTTCCCAAACCACCACCTCCTGCCACCACCACTCCAATTGCCACCACTTCCAGCCCCACCGCCACCTCCTCCACCATCCTAAATAACATCACCTCCTACTTTGCTCGTTTTTTATTTCAACAAGCGAAACGCTCGGCTTGGATGTTCCACCCATGGCCCAAACATCAAGCCGGACGTTCCACCCCTTAAAAAAATCGACAATTTTTAATTAAGGGGCGGAACGTCCGGGCTTGGACGTTCCACCAATGGCCCAAACATCCGGCCTCGGACGTTTGGGCCATGGGTGGAACGCAGTCCGCACGCTCCGCCCTTAATTAAAAATTGTCGAATTTTTTTAAGGGGTGGAACGCCCGGCTCTGGACGTTTGGGCCATGGGTGAAATGCGTCAAGCCGACGTTCCGCCCTTAATTAAAAATTGTTGATTTTTTTTAAGGGGTGGAACGTCCGGCTTGGACATCCCACCTCTCGGCCAAAATGTATGGCCTCGCACGTTTGGGCCATGGGTGGAACGTCTAAGCTAGACGTTCGACCCTTAATTAAAAAATTTTCGGAGGTGGGTGGTGGCAAGTGGTGAAGGGGGAGGTAGATGGTGGCGGTGATGAAAAAAGAGAAAGGGTAAAATAGTAAATTAAAATGGGCCTACGGCGATTTTAAGAAATTTTAGGTGGTGTTTAACAATCTCCTATAAAAATATACTCACATACCTCTTCCTGTTTCAAAATAGATGACATTGTTTGACTTTTCCACTATTTACACTTTTTTTTACCGTATTTTGTAATTTTTACGTGTAAAAAAAAAATATAGTCATATGGGATCTTTTAGATTCGTCTCAATATATATATACTTTTAGAATATCAACTTTTTATAATTTTTACATGTAGGGAATTAGAGACATTAATAGTTAAAGTGTGTCCAGAAAAGTGTGTCAAGTATATATTTTGAAACAAAGAAAGTATATTTTAAGAAATTATCTTTTTGTTATTGGGGTTAGAGTAAGAGGGGCTACTAACTTATCACATGAAGAAGCCTTCTCACATGAACTTTAAGATAACTATATTGAAGTTCATGTGAGAATATTTCTTTATGCGAGAAGTGTTGTCACTCTAACTTTCAATTGAGACAAAACTAAAATGAAAATAAAATATAAATAAATTAGAGTTTTTTTTCGCATATTATTGAATGAGGCAGAGCAACAATAAATTATTGTATTACGGAGTTGAGTTTTTAACCCAAATATGCTACTTATATAAAAGTGACATTTTAAGGTAAAAAGTAACTCGACATATCGGGTAACAATTTGTCATGAATAGGTCATTATCGGTTAGACATATATGAATCATGATACATTTAAAACAAAAAGTCACCCCTTATTTAAGGGTTATCCCTTTCGACTCGACAAGTCGACTCATTTCGACTTTTAGAAAGAACCTATTTTGACTAAACATAAAGCTGGTCTCACAATAAATTTATTATACACCCATTACGCACAATACTCATCGAATATTTTTATGTTGGGACTCTAAAGTTTATATGGTCTGATTCTAGCTTCTCACTTAATCACCCCTTTTCAACAGATCTTGAGTCTTGACCATATATATATAATACATTGATTCAACTTTGCTTTTACATTGGAGTACACAGGAAGCACTTAATTAAACTACAAAAGCACAAGATAGCTCATAACTTCCCTGATCATTATGTCAAATATGCTATAGTTGATGATATACAGGACGTCCTTGAAGACCCACTTCTTAGACCAAGTATCCTGCACAGGCAAAACTGAAACTGTATATGATTAATACAGAGAAAACATAGCCCTCATTCGCTTTCTGTCTCGATCTCATCTTCTAGGTGCTCTTTAAGGGGTTGCCCTGTAATCTCCCATTTTTCGCTACTCCAAGAAGGGTCGATTTCTGGCAGCTCATAATCATCTGGTCTCAATGACAATTGAAACTCTGGCAGCTCTGGTGGAGGTTGTAGTCCCCTGCACCATCGCAACTCACACATGTATAATATTGCACCCCTAAGAAGGAAAAGAGAAAAGAAAAGCATGAAAAGAGAAGATATACACGTACTTTTCTTGATCTAACAAGTAACCATACAATTGAGACTTCTTGGAAGCAGTGTCTGGAATCTTGTGGTGAAAATGCTTCATTGAACCCCAGAGTGGAGGAGCTCTATATACATGGGAAATAAAGCCAGAGTAAAGGTTGTTAACTTTCACAATTTTCCCTTTCTCTGCTACATACTTAAGACCAGTTCTAGAACATTGATGCTAAAATAGTTAATTGCCATGCCTAAATGTGGTAAACAAACATTTTGGTAGTTTATGATTTCTGAAACTGGAATACTTGTCTAGGTAATTTGACATATAAATCGAAAAGTCTGTCAAATCTTGTACCTCGTAATCGGAGCAGCCAAGCAAAAGCTTAAACAAGCCTTTCTGCTCTGTGAAAGAAGTTCTTCCGCAGCAACTAAACAGCAGAGTGCATTTGTATGAGACGAAGGCTCGTTGCTCTTGTCAACAATTATACCATGATAAAAATAAGCTGCAGCCTGATGATTTTATGTTCGGTGCACAATGAGAATCAGAATGAATTGAGCAATCCTTTGATGAAGAAAAAAAAGGAAATTAAGAATATATTCAAATTGTGAGAAACAAGTACCTTGGCTTCTAGGAATTTATATCTGATGAACAATGACTGCTTTCCTGCATCGCTCTCATTTGTTTTGCCTACCGACAATGCGTAATGAGCCTACATAATATTTTTTTTTTGCGACATTCATGGTTAGTTAATCAATTTAATACGAAGTGGTTGTTTGGCTGAGCATGAGAACTATGCAGTTCCATTTCCTAGGAACTAGGAAGTGAAAGAATCTTTGGTCGATCATAAGTAAAACCACTTTTTTTATGTCAGCCAAACATGCAATAAGTTTTCTGTATTTCTAGGTTAAAGCAAACATATATAAATATATAACAATATATGAATGCAACTAGATTCTTGATCTCTACCTGAGTGAAGTAGGTCAGCTGCTCACATGCTAACCTCCTCTTTACTGATAATGTGGCTTTCTGGTTTTCAATAGCCAAACCCAACTGCAATTCTGTTCCCTGAAATCACTTCTGAGGATTATTTCCATGAGGTGGATTTCTTAATGGCGTAAAGATATCTAAGTTGTACGCTTACACTATAACAAATAGAAATAAGATCAATTTTGCAAATTTATTGCTAATTGCAAGCCATAAAGCAAGTTGTTTAAAGCAATACCTCAATTTTATATGCAAGAATTACCTAGCAGAAATTAGCCCTAAATCCATATATTTTTGGTAAGTTTGGAATCAATTATTTAAAAAATGCCACATATGTCTTGACAAATTTTCTAGTTATAAGATTATACTAATATTTGTATGATTTTGAGAGAGAAAAAGTGAAGGAATTTAAAGAAAACAAAACCCTAGCCTCCTCCTCTCCCCTCTCTCCTCTTCCTTCTAAAAAAACCCTAATCCTTTTCTTCTAGTTTGGGGCTGCCATCATCATTTCGATGGTGGTAAGCCCCCAATTCTTCTTTTTTCTTCTAGTTTTCATTGTTTTTGTTATTAATAATCTTTCATTCTCTCTCTTTTTGAGAGTTTTCTACCCAATTTTTGGGTTCAATCTCTCCTTTCATGAGAGTTTGGAGTTTAGTTTTATTCTCTTCCCACGTGGAAGTTTAAAAATTGGTATGAGAAATTGTTCTTATTGTTTGAAGTTCAAGACCATCAACATCGAAGTATTGGAAATTCGGATGCGGTCAACCCTGTTAAATCAAGAATTTTCTTCCCCAACCTACGCCGAAATGATAGACTTCCCCATCAATAGCTGCATGATTCAAAAAAAAAAAGGTTATTATATTGTATTACTCGATCTGGTTCATTGTAGTTTTTTCGAAGACGAATTTGATTTGATCTTGTCTGATTATATCTTGTTTTTCTTTAATACTTATTGTAGATGCCGTTTGGCCTTCAATTAATGAAATTTCTCTTTCAAAAAAAAAAAAAGTGAAGGAATTTTCTTTTTTCCATTCAACATTATCTGCAGTTGTGAAAGTAAAGAAGTACCTGGCCAAGTGCTTGAAGAGAAAGAGCCTCTAAAGCACCTTCATGCATGTCTTTGTGCAACTTGTTCCTGGTGGGATGATCTTATGTATAATAAAAACTGCTAGTATGAAAGATTATCTTAGCAGTTTGTAAAGTTATATGTAAATGCATCACATACTTTATCTCTGGGCCTAACTGAGGTAGAATGCTCTTCACACAAAACTCTATATACCCGGATGCTTTTAATAACAAATCAACTGCATCTCTCTGGCAATCTGTCATAATTTACAACCATGATCAAGCTAAAGTAACTACTATTTGCTCAAAAGCTCGACATTTGACTCAGCAATCAAAAGAGAGATGTACCTGTAGAAACTATCCTATCAGAAGAACCAGTGTACTGCTGAGGAACAAGCAGCATGTTGGCTTCAACCAATGTCAAAACCGCCAGCATGTAAACCACATATAACACTTCGTACCATGAATTCGATACACAAATCTCCTGCTCGACAAAATAAATGATCCCATTTCACTAAAGCACAAATTAAATCACCAAATAAACCAACACTTCCAAAAGATTTTAGTATCAGAATTAGTAATAATTGCACCAACACAGTCCTAGCTATGCCTCTTCTTCTTTAACATTTTCAAACTCGGTATAGTCCCCTAAGATTGAGAAGATCTTCGCAAAATAATCCTGTGTAGCTTATAATTTCTTAAACAGGTTTTTATAAAGGTGGGGAACTGCGGATGGTCAAGAAAAGGAGTGAAAGATAGAGAAAAGTAAAATTCGTATCAAGAAAAAAGAAGAAATTTTGTTACATGTTCAACAAGTTATAAGCCATATAGAACTGCTTTGGAAAACACACTTAAATTTGGGATTATTCCAAGTTAAAGTTAATCAAAAGTTGGATTCTTTTTTTTATTAAAGAGGGGCTTAGTTGGGATTGTTAGTGTCAAATTTTCTAAAGTTGTGGGTTATTTTCTTACTTGTCTTCCATCATCCATAGTTCTCCATTTGAATTGCACTGCTTCTAATGCACCATATTCTGTTACAAAGAACAAATGGAATTTAATATAACAGTATAAATCATACCAACAAAAGTATTGACATAAATCATAGTAGAAAAAACCTTTCTTAGTGAGTCCAATCAGGACAGGCAAGTACTCTTCAAGAGCCTGCTTAATCTCCGGTATCGCCGAAACATCTACATAACAAACATGATCAATGGTTTATATTACTAATGTATAGTTCCAAATTCTAATCAAAATGAAAAACCTACACTATGATAGAAGAAGTATAACACACCAGTGTCTTCAGAGAGTAAAATAACCCGGTTTCGAAGCATAATAAGGCGATCAATAATATCCTTTGAAATCAACCCTTTAAGCCCTTTCTGAAGCTCAGATTGCACAGGAATTTGCATAGTTGGTACAAAAACAACCACCTCTGAAATTCCCATCTTTTTCTTTCTCCCCCCAGCTTGAAGCATAGATGAAGTGCACCCCATTAAATTACTCCTTTTTCAAGAGGGGGGCACCTGTATTATAACCCATAACATCCCACATTTAATTTACTTAATCTGATAAAAGTATAATCCAAAAACATCACAATCATATCATTATACTAATGTTTTCATGAAACTTTCTGAATTCTAAACTTCACTAATGGGATGAGATTAGTTAAACAAGACATAAATTAATTATCAGGAAATTCTCCATAACAGATGGCAGAATAACACAGAACATGTAGACGTATGCAAGATTTTCATAATCTAGTCAAACAAACATGACCCAGATAGATAAAAATTATTACTTTAAAAAACAAAAAGTGCCCATTTAACAAAAATGGCGAAAAGAAACTTACAGGGGTTTAAGCTAAGCCAAAGGAGGAAGAAAGCAAAGAGTATGAGAAGATTCTAGGACAGTTTTTTGATGGTATTGACTCCATTGGAAGAGAGAGAATCATAAAAATAGTGTGGAAAAGAGGGGCTCAGTGATCGAGACAGATTTCACATGGCAAATGCGTAAGAAATTGAAGAATTAGATCAAGGAAACCTCAGTTTTCTGAGTGAATGATTGATTTTTACAGGGTTTTGATTATTTTTAGGATCCAAATAAACTGGCAATATTCAATTGCAAGCTGTTAAAAGAAAATGTTGAGTTGCACATGATAATTATTGGTTCATTTGCATAAATATAGGATTTTACTAATAAAAGCCTAAAAGATACGTATTTACATGAGAAATTGTGTTTTTTGTCACTTTTTTTAGTATTGAATATTCATGCTTGACTAATCAAAGAACATCTAGCCACCCCATTAAGTAGAAGTAACATTTTAACAATGGATTTTAGTTGATCTATGTCCCAAGTGTGTGATGAAGCTTGGTCAGATAGCATATTTCTTTAAAAAAGTCACTTTCATTATTGCTCTTATTGTCAAGGGCAACTAGGCCGACTTTTGGAGTAGTATCATATCATTGATTTCAGTCAATGAATTTAACAAAATCCACACCGACCTCCCTCTATTGGAGGTAATTCAAATATTGGACACCTAAATGTCATCTTAAATTTTATCATTGACGCCTTATTTTAATCTCTTTTTCGGTTAATACCTATATTTACTAAAAGATTCCTCGCATCTGCCGTAGTAAGAGTGGGTATGGTTATAACTTTGGTGGATAGTAGGCGGGTGTGGATGTCAAAAGTCATATATGTCATGGCTAGTGGATATGTGGTGGATTTAATAGCTTACTCGCCCCATATTCACCTGTACCCGCATCCATCCACCCTACATAAACATCATTTGTATGGTTAGATTGTACTATGAATGTTTATGTTTATCATGACTTACTATTTGCATCATAGAATTAGTGTAAATTGTTAAGGCATGGTCATAGAGGATAGATCACACCCGTAAATATATACTAAACTAGCATGTTAAAAACCTTTGATCCTCTAGGTCAACCCAAATCCAAATGTTTTGGCTCTTGAACAAGTATGGATCAACAAAAGTCTATATTTTAACTCAAAATTACCCAAAAAATTTGAAATCACCAAACTCAAAATTTAATTATCTGACCCATATATTGACAAGTTTATTCAACAATTAGTTTGTGTTTAGAGTTCTTTATTATGAAATATCAAGCTTCCAAGCTCCAATATGAAATCATCTATCTGTAAGAAGGTTTCTCATCCTCTTATGCTTTTATCCCAATTTTCTTATGTTCTATTTCATTTTTCAAAATAATTTCCGCTATATCCTACAAAAGTAAAAATATCCCCGTATATTGAGATCTGCACATCCTAGACCATGAACTTCACCATTTCAAAAACGATCCTTTTTTTTTATCAGCACTAGACTATTAGATCTCATAGAGAACCAAAGAGATTTTGTTGATCCCAATGTGATGCAAAGAGTGCTTGTTAGTTCTCAGCCTAGACTTGCATACAAAGAAATGTGTAAGTATTATTTCACGTAACCTCAAAAATCTAAAAAGAAAAAAAAAACATGATGTCTACAAGTTTTGAACATGTATGTAACGTCTTTTTTGGACATTAATATTGTAACCATTTAACTAAATGTGAAACTGCGGGTTCTTTTTAGATAGGTAAGATGAAAAGTGCCCAGTCGAATGCTTTCTTATAGGTTAATCCTACTGGTTAATGGATATGCACACTTTGGGAGTGGGAATGATAAAGGGATCCCCTTCTCATAAATGCTCTAATGGAGATTAAACCCTTAATCTTAAGATTGCAAGGTTCTCCCAATTTCATAAGCAAGCTTAACTTGGTTCTGAATGTGATGTTATATGTTCTACTTTCAAATAGAGTATTATAAAGGACATTATAAGGAAAGAAAAATAACCTAAGAATATTACTTAGTCATCAATTTCTACAGTTTTAGTTTGCAATTTTTTCCATAAGCCCATAGGATGATTATTGTTGTCCTATATGTTTCAAAAAAAAAGTGTCCAATTCATCAACAAGCTGAAAGGATAAAGATTACTCCTCACGTATACTAATGTCTAAAAACATTTGGTCCTACTAAAACCTCTCATTGTTCCAAAATAAAATTCCACTACAAGTCTACAAACAAATCACATCAAAAGACTCACTAGCAGCCCTTTAGTAAATTTGCTTATTAACTTCATTATTATCCCCTTGTGTGGAGGAATGGAGGAGAGATAAGGAGTAAAAAGCCCATTAATACAAATTATAGCATAGCCCAAGTGAGATATTATCTTAAAACCAATTTGTGATACGAGGAAATCCCTTAAATTATAAACTATGGTTTTTTCATCAAATACCCCTGATAAAAAAATTTATTCACCAAATACCCCCACTTTTTTCAAAATTCACCAGATACCCCTGACCTTTAAAAAAATTCACCAGATACCCCTAACTTTTAAAAAAATTACCCAAAATGCCCTAAATGACTAACGGCGGTTAACTCCGTTAGTCATTAACCATAATTCACCCTAAAAAAACCCTAATTAACCCTAAAAACCCTAAAAAATTCTAAGTCAACCCAATTAACCTAAGTCAACCCAACTATCTCTCTCTCTCTCCCTAACCCACCCCCAACCCCCACAACCCCCACCCCACCAGCCCCCCTTCCCCGCGAGCCTCCCCATCCCCCTCCCCTCCCATGCCCCCCCACGCAGCCCACCCCCCTCCCCTCCCACGCAGCCACCCCCTCCCCCTCCCACGAAGTCCCCCTCCCTCCGGTGATGCTTCCGGTTTGAGGCGGACAACTAGGAGCAATCGAATAAGGGCCGATCACCCGAGGAAATCTCGGACGTTAGAAAAGCAAATCACCACCACACCGGATCTCAAAATTTTCAAAAGAGAAGGGGGGATAATGGAGAAGGGTTCATCGAAATCTTCGAAAGAGAATGGGGAAGCGGGGATGTGTGGGAGGAGGAGCGGGGTGGCTGCGGGGAAGGGGGTAGCTGTGGGGAAGGGGGGAGAGCGCGGCAAGGGCCGCGGGGGAGGAGGGAGGGTGCGTGGGAGGGGGAGGGGAGGGGGGGAGGGGGAGTGGGGGAGCTGCGAGGGAGGGGGGAGGGGGAGGGGGTCATGGGCTGGATTGTTGGGGCGGTGGTGGGCCGGGGTCATGGGGGGGGGTTGTTGGGAGGGGGTGGGGGCCGGTAGGTTAGGGGAGAGAGTGGGTTAGGGTTAGTTAGGGTTAATTAGGCTGACTTAGGGCTAATTAGGTTAAATTAGGGCTAATTAGGCTGACTTAGGGCTAATTAGGTCGACTTAGAAGAAACTTGTAAATAAACGCTAACGGAGGACTAACGTCCGTCAACAAAAATGTATCCGATGAATTTTTTTAAAGGTCAGGGGTATCTTGTTAATTTTGAAAAAAGTGGGGGTATTTGGTGAATAAATTTTTTTGTCATGGGTATTTGGTGAAAAAACCGTATAAACTACTATATCTATCTCTTTTTAATTACTTGCAACATAACCCAGTATTATAGAAGGTAAACAAACAAATTAATCAAAATAACTTAAACACACTTGTAGGAGGGATGAGTTAGGATGTTAAGGTTTAAATTATTTTGATTAATTTATCTCGTTTACATTATCTAATCTTCTCCTTAAATTGCGTCAAGAAGAAGCTATGTTGCAACTCCTTAAATTGCGTATAAAAAAATTATGTTGCAAATAAAAAGAAAGGGAAAAAGTATAAGTTTTTTTGCTTCATCTTTTTAATGTGGGATAAACATATTCACACTTACCCTTAACAATTTTTTTGAGGGGACACTAAACACCTCCTTTAAACAATCCAAAGAGGGCCTATTTTGTAAATATACTACTTTTGTTGATTGCATCAAAGATGCCAAGATGGGGACTTGTGTTAATTCAGATGAAGATCAACTTGTATATCCTTTTTTAGACTATGCTTAACTAATTTTTCTTATTTCCCACTTTTTCTTACTATTATTTCTCTCTTTATCCACTTATAACTACTTAGAATCTTTCCGTCCAAAAAAAAAAAAACTACTTAAAATCTTGACTATTTAATTATATAATGTCTTCTGAATTTTTCCCAATATATAAGTATATATACATAGTCATTGGGCCTTATCCGATTATTCTCAATGATTACTTTATAATGTTAATTTTTTTTATAATTTTCAACTAATACGTAATTATATATATTAATAAAAAAAAATGTATATTATTAAATATTTAAGTCAAACTAGAAACATAATCAAAAAAGAAAAGGAGGGAATATATTATTTCATTTCATATATCCATTTTACATTCAAGAGTTGAAAAAGGTAGAAAAGAAAGTTATATTTTTGGGTGCAAGTGAAGGGAAAAATCTGTTAGAAACATCGAAAGCAAACTGATATCGAAGCTCATTCATCAGTGTTAAGTGAATATATGTCTATTAAGATCCTTAATGTTGTGCCTTTTAATATCCTTAACATGCAACTATGCAAGTCTTACGCAAGTTCAAGGGACCACCATGTGATTTTGGGCAACTGGTAATCTTGTCTTTGGACTACGTGTCTACGTGCAATTAATTGGGCTGTGGGGAAAGATGAAGCAGTGGACCACCAGTCAGCTAATAGTTCCATATTGGAATGGGTTTATATCTCAACTGTTCAATCAAATCCTACCATTTTTCACCTCAAAAAGAAAAAAAAAACTACCATCTCATTAAGGGCTTATTCGTTATCGTTTTTTATTTTCGCTCAATTTTATTCGAAAACACAAAAATACGAAAACAAAGTAGTTTCGATTTTTCTATATCAATTTTAAAAAATCGACATGTTTGGTATAAATACGACTAATTTTAAGTTTATAACCCTTATATTATATAATTTTTATATTCATGAAACCAAAAACTGAAAACTGACAGTGATGCCGACGATTTTTTTTTCTTCTTGTCTGCTTATTTTAAGGGCTCCAAATATGTAAATAAACAGATTGACAGAGATCTATAGATATACTTCCTCGATTTAACCTTTTATCGCATTATATGAGATTTCACGCTTGCTAATGCACAATATTGACCATTAATATCTTTAATAATCTATTAGTAAAGATTATATAAAAACAGATAATATTTTTGAACGTATATATAGAAACTTTCATGAAAACATTAGTAAAAGTCCAAATGGTACAATATATAAAACAAATGGAGGAAGTAAGTCTAAAGTAGCTTATGGTGTACTATACACACGATATACTACTTAAGGTAAGTGACATAA
This sequence comes from Beta corolliflora, assembly GCA_947648045.1. Lineage (NCBI taxonomy): Eukaryota > Viridiplantae > Streptophyta > Magnoliopsida > Caryophyllales > Amaranthaceae > Beta > Beta corolliflora. Next base: position 89,072 of record CANSZD010003280.1, on the reverse strand, counting down.
TTTTTTTTGATAAAAGTTAAGAGTAAATACTCCCATCGTTACCGAACGAGAGTGCATAAAAACAAGTTAGAACCCACTCGATGCCATTAGTACAAACGTACAATAGTACTCCTCCCTTCGTCCCAAAAACAAATATATCATTTGTCTTTTTTTTAAAGTCAAACATCACAAATTTTGACCATAAATTCTCACCAAAATAGCACAAAAATAATACTAGTCATGAATCTTGCTAGATTCATTCAATAATATTTATACTTGACTTTTATTAAAACAAAATTTAAGATGTTAACAATCATTGGGTCTTAAAAACCTTGGAAAAAGCAAATGATATATACTTTGGGGGACTACTATAAAGTAGTTTACCAACACTAGTCAAAGATAAGGTGTAGAAACTAAATTGAGCATATATCATTGATGCTCCAACGTTGAGGGTGTATAATTGCATTCGATTTAACTGTATCTGACTTGATTTATCTGAAACGATGAACTTCTATAAACTTATCTTTAACTTACTATATCTTACATGAAGTTGTGCCAAAAAGAACGTTTAACTGAATGAAGCATATATATCCTGTCATTGTTAATGAATGGAAATCAGAGTAGACTCATAATCTGATATTAGCATGTCTAAGTATCTCAATACCAGCATAATCAAGTGGTCGGATGGAAATGAAATCACCTTGAAATTTTGCATATCCTATGACCCAAAGAACTATTTCGATTAGAGTAACACAGGTGATTTAGTGGTAATTAATGCAAGATAATACAACTCTGGAAATATAAGGAGATTTAGAAATATTATAAACAGCAATGCCATTCTCATTCAACTTCCGAAACAATCGTCTCATAATAGCATTACCAGCAAAAATTGGAGATGAGATAATTCAATTTGATAGAAAATGGTGGAGAGAAGAAAATACTCAAAGCAGACATCTTACATCTATGGTTACTGCTTCATAAGGAAAATAAATATATACACACTACGTCAGCATAGTTACAGAGTACAGGATGAAGATCACAATGAGACCGATCGATCAGGTGCCGGTTCCTTCATCAGGAGTGTCACTCGCCTTCACAAATCGACCCTTCACTCGCTGTCTAATATCAGAGCGCAATGAGGCCGATTGATCAGAAGCCACTTCCTTCATCAGGGGTGTCATTCGCCTTCACAAATCGACCCTTCACTCGCTGTCTAATATCAGCTCTAGCCTTCCTTGATTCATATCGAATGTGTTTATCATATCTGTTCATGTTTTATGTCAGCGTTCTAAGTATCAAAAGAATAAATGTAGAAAGAAAGGGAATGTAATCAACTAATTAGAAATCATCGGATATAATTACCTTCTTGTTTTCTTCTTTTCCTTGTAGCGTAGCATAGCTTTTCCTCGGTTCTCTGCTAGTTGTTCCATGTCGGTGTTACCCAACGGTTTTCTCCAGTACGGCCATTCCATAACCTGGAAATTCTGCTCGCCATCGATAGCCTCGGGTTTTATCATTTCGGCATTAGATGATAGTCCTATAGAAGGTACACTGCAGTTCTCTAATGTTTCAAAAAATATCGTTGTCCACTGTCTGACTTCCACCATCCTGCAAGTTTTTTAAAACCAATTTGTTAATCAACTATTGTTGATTCTTATTGGTATAAAGAAAGGAACAATTGAGATAGACAATTTTGATGAGTTAACTAGCTAAGGATACCAGAAAACATTCCCCCTTCGCCTCACAAAACTTCAAGATACAGAGCCAGATGGAAACCCATGTAATGAGGAGAGAGCTCGAGAGATGTAAGAATTTGTGCTCGTGATGAGGAGGGACAGACAGATAGAAGTAAAAATTAATGACCACAAAGGAATGTTAATCTTACTTCAAAACCAACCAAAAAGCAAAGTGACAGACAGAGCAACCTCAGGTTTGAAGGAAGATGTGACTATATCTTGATCATGGTCTCCAGGGAACACAACCCATGAATCTATGAGTTACAACCTCTCATGCTTATAATTCATGAAAAGTATTTCTAACTTTAAGCAATCCCTCCCATAAGCACAATTACCATATTCTTTTCCTGGGAAGGGTCCAACTCAGATGATTTCAGATGCATCGATATCTCACAAACGAACGGTTTTTTTGAAACCTTGGAAGAAATTAAGACTATGCTTTATGTTTCCCATCAGCTTCTTTACAGAACTATGCACTCTTAATGGCCCATTTGATAGGCGGTCTTAGATTGCAGTAATTGTAATGAATTAACATATAAAATTGCAAAGATAGTTTCATGTCAATGTCTATGATAATGCAACTCCGACCTTAAACATGTGTCTTTTTTCATAGAGTTCCATTAACACTTGATATCATCCTCTAGAATGGTAATGGATGCTAAGGAAATTTAATGAAGAAAAAGAGACGTTAAGAGGTGGACAAGCATTGTTATGGACATCAGTATGGGACTTCCCTTAGAAAATTACGAATACGTATATTCCAATTTCTAACACTGTCATTTATAACCGCTACCAAACTAAGTGTTCAGAAATGGAAGGCGGAAAGTTGCGAAGAAAAAAGTAGCTCATCATATGTTACCACGATTTTTCTAGAAGGAAACCAAAAGTGAGTAACAGCCTTGTGTAAAAAGTAATATTCAGACTCTTCAATGAGAAACAGTTTGAATACAATTCTAGCGTGATTTGATTCACTTACATCTCTTGACTCAGAGCCTTCAAGAATATTTGAGCATTGCATTTCACAAACATCTCCTGATACCCTGGGTGATGCACATGAAGATTCTTCAAGATCAAATGGTCTTCCACACTGACCATCCCACTCCTAAAACACATTAACAAAATTAAAAAAGCATTAGCAAGAGTATTCATCATAGACCACTTAAAGCTAAGTTACTTTATGGACCTAACAGCAAAGATCACATCCCTCAAGGCATAAGATTGATGAAAACAAAACTTCCTATAAATTCGCTTGTTACTCTAACTACTTTTGTTTATCATCCACCACTAAAGAAGAGTGGGTATCAGGACATAAAGACGAATTATTCTTAAAAGAAAAAGAAAAAAAAAAAGAACTCTTCTCAACTAAGTCAAACATAAAAGATGTTGCAGACAAAGAAAGCAATAAAGTAAGATGATACTATTAGATTTGAACTATGCATGCTTAGCTAGTTGAAATTCTGAAATATACAATTAGATGACCATAGGTAGTTGAACTTTTTGGTAATATTCATTCACATCACCGAACAAGTAGATCATAGAATAAGAGACCAGATCAACTGATTGATTTAAGAGATAGAAACCCTCATAACTGTAATTATAATTGTACCACATGTTGACAACTTGACACTATATCAATATCAACTCATCATAGTTATCTTCTACCCATACTAGACAAAACATACCCATCACTATCTACAATGAACTTTTACTGCTCTTTCGCTTTCCGGAATAAGCATTTTCCAATACATACTAACAAGATTCTAGTGCCTCGGCATAGTAAGAATACATTAGATTTAGCAAATATAGCTAATGATTCTTTGCAGATCGAATCAATACTACACGATCACGATAGGCACACCAAGATCCTGAAAGCATCTTATAAACTCATCTGATCACTTTGTAGCTAACCAAAATGAAAACGTAATACTACATGACGTATCCATTACACTCAGAACAGCGCGGTGTCAATTTAAGTTCGGTTTTGACAAATTTAGAATCCAAAGCACAAAATAATCGCGTCCTTCAGTTCTCGAATCCAAAAAAACTCAATTTCCAAAACAAGAGCTTTCAAGACATTTCATAATACTTTGTACTTTGGGACTGTGTTTGGTTGGGAGGAAAATCAATTCCCAAATTTCCATTATTCCTCTTTTGGTTCATAAAGAGTTGAAAACAACTTTCTTAGCTAAAAAACAATTTTCCCAAAGATATTTTCCCTTTGTAAGTAGATATTTTTTTTCTTAGCTTTGTTAGTACGGAAACCAAGGGAAAAAAAGTTTGGACTTACTTTCCATTACACCAAACACAACCTCGAACTAACTATGAAATTAGGCATAATAACTGAAATTACCCAAATCATTAGGTATAACTAACAAACAGCTCCAATCAACAACAATAACACCAAAATAAATTACTCCCTCCGTCCCTTAATATATTTCCCATCTCTCCAATGTACGTTTATCAATGCACGTTTATCAATGCACGTTTTGTATCGTTAATATCTCTAATTATATATTTGTAAAAATTATTAAAGTTAAACTGGAATATAGAGGATCTACCTATGAATAGTGCCTAAATTAAAAATGAGAAATCTATTAAGGGACCAAGGAGTATAACCCAAGATCACAACTTTATCTTCATTGAAAAATCAAATATTATAAACAATAACAGCCAATTGAATCAAATTCAACAAGAAAGACAACATTAAACAAATATAAAAAACTGTATTATCAAGATACCCAAAAGCAATAATTAAACTAAAAAGCTCATTTAGTCGGTACCATATACTAATTAAAAATTTGCAAGAACAATTATATGGAATATAGATCAGATAAAAAAAAAACCTGAGGTGGTTGATAATCAGCATCAAAATCCCACATAAAATCTCTATCTTCAACAGAAACACTCTCACCTTCTTTCATCAACAAAGAAGTAAAATTTGTATTTTGAAACAATAATTCCGACCCATCACCTGCATCTAGGCTCGGAGTTCCCGGACCAATTTCCGAACTATATTCTCTCTCATCTAAATCCCACTTACTTAATTTCACCAGTTGTTGAATAACCGCATCTATTTCATCATCACCCAAACAAGGCACAACTAAATCGTTAATTCCCCAAAAGGGTGCAAGCTCCGAAGCAGATGGGCATCCATCAATGGCGGATTTAGGTTCGGAGATCCCGAACCTAGGGATTCTTATGTGTTTTAGAGATAGAGAGTTAGCAGAGTGAATATCTCTGTCACAGAGTAAACAGAGGTTTGCTGAGTCTGCTTCACAGTATAAAACGGCGGCGTTTTTGCAGCAGTAATCGCATTCTAGCTTCATTTTTTTTTTAGAGAGAGAAAATAATGGAGGAATGAAGAGAGAGAAAGAGAAAGGTAGGTGATGAGATGAGGAAGGAATGGCTAATTGATAAAGGGTGAGATAGTTTTCAAAGAAGAGACGTGACAAATAGAAATGAAAAAGTGGAAATTGTGGGACCCATTGATTTTGTTAAATTATTTGCACTTTTTGCCACTCTGGCATGTGAAAAGTGCAATATACTTCTGTTAATCCACTGTAAACATAAATAAGTTATAAGTGACGGTTGACTATGGGTTTTTTTGTACCGAAAGGAAATGACACGTATTTTATAGTATTTTATAATGATTGTACAAGTATAAATGTATGTTGAAAATATTAAAAAAAACCTTTTTGAGGAGAAAAGTTTTTCCAAAAACAAAATGGTACCATTAATATAAACTATCGTCGTCTAACAGGTGTCGTAAGGCGCAAGAAGACGCTAGATAAGATTAAAAATACCTTTTTGAGGAGAAAAGATTTCCCAACAACAAAATGGTACCATTAATATAAACGATTGTGCTAACGGGTGTTATGGTGATGGGGCGGCAAGGCGTTAGATAAGGAACTTATTTTAACATAAAAGTCATTTTAATAAAAATCACTTTAAAAAAATATGTTTATATAGTGCTCCGAGAGCATCAGTTAGGATTTGCCTGATTTAAAACATCTCAAAAAAGAATATGGTATGGCTATTAAGAAATAGAGTTGCTACTTTATTTACTTGTGCTTTTTACTGTGGAGAGGAGATATTTTTGGTGCTTGCTTTTGTTTGGAGAGAGCCATAGAATAGAGATATTTTTGTTTGGAGATTAGAGAGATATTTTATCAAGGTCACAATCGAGTAAGATAATCGATATCTATGTATGCAAATGGAAGAATATCCTACCTAACAACTGAACAAGTGTCTTGGGTTCCTTTATTTTTTTGATTACGAAGGTTACTACTGTAGAAGTGAGATATTTTTCTAAGGTAATTGAGGAGGACCATAAAGTTTCAATTTTCAAGGCATAAGCTATGTCGGAAGTCGGAACGAGTGCAATTCATAAGAGTCTTTACGTTATTAATGATATTAGCATATCTGCATATTCAATTTGAGACATAATAGGACATTTGCTCTTCTGAAGGGTATGCTACGATCATTGGTAGTTTACTAGTTTCACATCAAAACAATCAAATTTGTTCAAGACAATTTCATGTCTTTGAACCAAGCAAGCTTATTTGGTGTAGTTGGTTGGGGATTCACCTTGTAACCTTAAGATCACAAGGTCAAATCCTCTCAATTGCGATATTTGGAGGCAAGGATTCCCCTTATCTTTCCCTCCTATACTCTGAAGTGTTCGTCTCGCGGCTACGGCAACCAAGGCTCTAATAGTTTTATTTTCTTCACGAGATAACGTATAAAAGAAGTACATCCCTTTCTTTTGAGTGAAGGCTTTAATGGCACATCTTGCCTTAAACTATTCAATGGTTCCTTTCAGGGCCTGTTCTCCCCAACTTATTTTTAGTTCAGTTCAATTCATTTCAGTTCAGTTCAGTTCCTAAATTATTATCATTACTATTAATTAGTTATAATTTAATTCGGTTCGATTCGCATTCGGTTCGGTTCAATTTAATTCGGTTGTTTTATGGGGCTGAAAAGCGCCTCCCGATTAAGTTTTTTTGTTAAAACACCATCCGGATCTCATGATAGAATGTTCTCTCGTCTTCTTTTTTTTTAAAAAGAAGGATGTCACATTGTCATACTAAACATTTATGTCAAGGTCTTTAACAATGAATATTTGCATAATTTATAATTTTGATCAATTATTATATAATTTTTGAAGGAATTATTATATCACTAAAGAAGTCAAGATTTATATTATCTTTTTTAAAAAGGAAATATAATATTTAAATAAAAATATGTAAGTCGTGTATGACACAGGTCACAAGTCTAGTATATATTTATATACGTCGAATTGATTCAACGTGGAATAGATATTTGGCACCTCTTTTCGTCTTCTATCTCGAAAGTCAAGTGTCCCTAATTTTTTTTTTTTTAGGAAACTACATATAGCATATAAGGAAGCAATTGAAATTATTAATCACATATACTCTTCCCATAATATTGATTTTGGATAATTTTTGTATTACTTAGTGACTTTTCAATTATTTTATGTAAATTGTTTTGTAATTTCTACAACAGAATAGTATAATTATTATTTAACAATTCTCAACCCGTATATGACACGAGTCCCAAGTGTGGTGACTAAGATAATTGTTCGTGTTACAAGATAATTTTTCCTTCAAAGAAATACATGCTCAAAGAATTTAACAACTCTAGATTCACAAATATGATGATACTTAAAGACATGAACCTATATACAACACTTACCATAACCACACAATCAAATTTCTTAGTTCCAATATAAACCCTTTTGAAATTCGGATTAGCAGCCTTAGCTAGGCAGTACTCCTAAACCCTTGAAATCCTTAATTTCAGACTTTACTTGTAAAGTCCATATGTGGTACAAGCTTCATATGTAGGATCACTTGAGTCTTAACTACAAAATCTGGATGTGCTTTCCTCTTAGCTAATCGAACCCCTCCTCTACATTGGGTTATAATCGCAATGTTTTCAAAATTTTGTGGTATATCCGTGTTATACCTAAGTGAAATTCTTTCCTATGGAAACGTTTATCTGATAGGCTTGCTACTAATTAGGACCAACTTCATCAACGTGGTCTCTCTCCCTTAGTGTATTGTGACACTTGAACCCAAGAAAGTGAAACTACCCTCCATATTTCAGGACTTGTTCCTTGGCTCACTATGTGTCGAAGCACATCCCCTTTTTAATCAACTTTAACCAAATAAAATCAATTTTCATGCGGTAATTGGCTTATTACTCATATCCTATTCTTCTATAGCGAGGATGGTAAAGAAAGTTTGTGGCTTAAACGCTTTATCTGGACTCTTTGGTGTTTATGGTTACGTAGAAATGAATGAGCTTTTCGCAATAATGTTCCAACAAATTACCTCAATGTGATTCACAAAATTCACGCTTTGCAACTATTAGTCTATTACAGCATGCCAATCTCCCTCCTTTGGCTTCTCTTTTACATCTTAGAATCCTTCATCCTCTAGAACAAGGTGACCACCCAACTTCTCATCCAGATTTCTTGGTTGCCAAACTAGGCAACACCAAACAAGGCAGAGCACGCATGTCATTCAAACTGATGGATCATGGTACAAAACAACCAAAGTCATGGGAGTGATGGGACTTGCTTGGGTTCTCAATATGCCTGAAATGTCATACAATATTCACATTTCTTGGACAATACAACATATCAAAAACTCAGTCTCCCAGTTTAACAGGTGTACCATCCACAAAGTTTCATGACAAGAAGTTCGAGTTTCTCATCACCTTAGCTCAACAATGTGCTAAAGTTCACTCTAGATTATCTTCCCTTATTTAGTTTAGTCCGCGATTGTAAAAGAAAAGGCATAACAAGTTGATATTACCGCTTTGCCCACGTGTATTCTGATAAACAAGAATTTAACAACCTAACACCCATCATATTTTTTAGCTTATTAGCTCTATTATTTTGTTATATTCAGTCTGTCAATTCGTTAAAGGGTACAAGTATCACTTAGTTAATTCATTGTCCTATATTTCTCATAAAAATCATTCAAAGTGTTGGTCTTGTAGTGTTTGGATCCTCTGAGTTAAAATGACTCTATAAGGTAGAGTTTGAAAGAATATCAACCAATTGAATAAAAAAAAATCGATGGCTCATATATTTTCTTTCCAAACCCCCTCCCCCAATTTTTTCTCATCAAAATCCACCCCCTAATTTCCCCCAACCCACAAATATGAGCCCTTGATTTTAAAATTTATAGTTCAGATATAACTCTATCTTGTGAGACTTCTTTAAAACTACTAGAGGATCCGGACTCGGTGCGATAAGGCCCATCACTACCCCTGTCTTAGAATATACTACATCAAGGTGATTTATAGTTGGTTTAAGAGGTTAAAGACCAAGGCATAGGTAGACGGTAGTTCACACATAGTATGACCAAATGTAAATTTGATCATCATGTGACCGGGCCGATCCCCGGGCGGGCGGAGAGGCGCCCGCCTGGGCCCAAGGAAAGGAAGCCCAAATTAATTCAAAGCTATATTTAAAAAAAAAAAAAAATTTGCGAGGCAAAAGAAGACAAGCTTCGTGCGGTGTGTGACTGTCTTCTTCACTCTTCCTTCCTTAATAACTCCTCAAATCTCTCAGTCATTCCATCTTCTCCAATTACCAAATTAAATTTTGGGAAATTTCCAAGATTAAATTAAATTCTTAAATTCAATCCTTTTTTTTTTTCAGTTTTCCATATTATGAAAATCTTAAACTCTTTAAAATTTTCGTTCCCAATTTCCATCCTCAGTCAAATACTTAATCTCTAATTGAACTCTATATCTCACCAATTTTCATTCTCTCTTCTTGTTTTCTCACAATTATTGGGTTCAAAATTTTGATAATTTGGCAAAATTTGGGTGTTTCTCTATTCGAATTTTACTCCCCTGTCGCCTGGCGAAGTTCTAATTTTGGCGGACAAAAAATCAGAGAGGGGAAAATCTGGAATTTCGGGTACTTCATGTCTTCATCTTCAGCGATTCGGGTAATTATTTTATGTTCTTGCTAATTTTCCTATTTTTTAGATGAATTTGATCTAAAATAAATTAAACTTGTTTATGTACTTTTTTTTCCAGATTTTCATCTCTACTGTTGTCTGTTGATGTTGGAAAATAAATTTGAGCCTCTTTCATTATTCTACTTCCCAATAAACAGGTTTGATGTAATTATAAATACTTTGCATCTTAAAATGCTACGTTGCATCTTAAAATGCTCGAAGATATATGATTTTCAGGAAGGAAATATCTATTTTTATAATTTTTTAGAAGTTTCTTTTATGTAGTAAGACGTGTTATGTTGAATAAATTTTTTTGGTCTTCTATTAAAATATATTCACATGATAAAAAGGGTAAAGGGCCCATTTATCACGCTTCGCCTAGGGCCCATAAAATGTCAGGAACGGGGCTGCATGTGACCGAACTTGATAAAATTTTACCAGAATTCTAAGCCAATAGAAAAGTGTCCCTTGTGTAACTCCTTTTTCAAATTTATTAGCCTTTTCATTCAAAAACTTAATATTGAAATACTTGCGTATATACATATTAGTAAGAATAATAAAAATTACCAATAGTCATAACTTTTTAAGATATATAAATAGATACTTACTATTTTTGAAGCCCGTGCATTGCACGGGTTGTTGTTTATATTTTCTTTGCTAATTTTTTGTTAACATTGTTGATTTTATGTTGCTATGAAATTAGATTTTTCAACACCATTTTATTTACATACTTTCTCCGTTCTTTTTCTATTGCAATAATCATTGGGTAGTTTCATCTATTAGGACCACTCCACTTTTCGTAAAAAAAAGTAACTATATTTGACAATATTGCCATTTTATGTTAATAAAACCATAATTAATTACTCAAATTACCTCATAAAGTTGCGTTTACTTTATTAAGGATTTACTTATCCGATCCCCTTTTGTTAATTAAAGGGGTACCTCTATGCTAAACTACCCATTTTTTTCATTTCCTTAAAAACCATGCTAAACCCCATTGTTGCAGTAGAAAAATAACGAAGAAAGTATTTGTTATTATACTCTAATTTCTAAATTTGTTACTGCGACATATAAATTATATATTTTTTAATATTCAACTGAATATTGTAGCCAAGTCTATTATCAAAGGGTATCCCTATAATTGGTATGACTAACAATAGCTAACACAAATTTAACATGAAAAATACCCAAATGATACTTGACGAAAGTAGAGGGTGCTTATTTAATAGATGCAGGACAAAAGAGAAAAACATGAGTGTCAATCACAACTTTAACTTTTAATGGCACATAAACACTATAAAATATGACCATAATGATGGTATCATGAATAAAATTAATTAAATATAAAACTAATCTATATTAATAATTGAAAATACAAATTAAGAGAAAAAAAATACCTCTTCATCCATCATGATCATATCAAACTTTCTCCTTTTTTTATGATCCGTGACCTCAAATAGTCTAGTAACGCGGACCTTGATTTCCTAATTAGTTTTAGTAGAATTAAGTTTATGAATAAAATAATAAGATCTGACATATAGATATATGGAAAAGACAAACATAAATTATTATGTATACGATAAATATTATAGGAATAAAATAATTAAACAATTACATAATATCTTTGCAATGTTGTTGATAAACTTTCATTTGATTCTTCATGTAATGCCACCATGGTATGCTACAGGTTCAAAATTATAGATTTATATTTTTTATCTTTATATAACTCGATTTTTAAAAGTATGATTTTGAAAGATATAATTGCTATTATCACATATAATACGCTATTTTTATAGCTATTTTTATATGTATTTAAAAATAAATAATAAATAATATCATATTGTTCATCTAAATAAATAAATTTTCATCAGTTTTAAAACTATATTGTATATGGAACTTATTTCGAAGCATATTTCGAGCACTCTCCAATGGTAAAAAAAAAGTATAATATTGCGAATTTATAGCAAAAGTTATATTCAATCTACATATTATAATAATTTAGCTTGTTTATCTAAAATCAGACTGTAATCTTCACTTATCCAAAACACCTTATATGTATTTATATATATATGTTGGACAGTATTTTTTTTAAAAAAAAAATTAAAAAGAATGAGATGCCATATGGAGCTCTCTATAATATTCTGATTTCTAAGGTTATTTTTTAAAATCAAACTCTAATTTTTTCATCATCCAAAATTCTAATATATATGTAACTTTATCGCCATAGATTTTAGTTTTTGTTGTAAAAATAAAGTTTCGTTAATAAATTTTGTTTCAATACTAAATTGTTTTGGTTCATTTGAGTAAAGTTGAGGTTTTGAAAGATAATATATTTAATCTTGTAAATCATACCTATTAGGTAGCAAAAGTTATATTCAATTTACATAATATAATAATTTAGGTTGTTTATTTAAAACGAAACTCTAATTACTCCCTATCCAAAACTCCTTTTATGTATTTAAATATATTTAGAACTCTATTTTCTAAAATATTTAAAATAAAAATTAATGACATGGCAATCCTACGTGGCACTCTCTATTTCATAAGTTGTAGAACTATATTGTAAATGGATCTTATTTCGGAGCATATTCCGAGCGCTATCCAATTATACAAAAATTATAATATTCCAAATTACGTAACAAAAGTTATACACAATTTACATAATATAATAATTTAGGTTGTTCATTCAAAATCAAACTCTAATTTTTGCTTATCCAAAACTCCTTATATGTATTTAAATATATGTAGAACTCTATTTTTATAAAAGATAAAAATAAAATTTGATGACGTGGCAATCCTATGTGGCGCGTTCTATGACCTCGAAATCTTGAGGAGCTCCCTATGCTCCCGAAAAGTTCCTCCTTTATATATATATATTGATTATGTTGTCCTTTTATTTTCCCTCTAAAAGTGGTTGGGTATGATGGTTATAAAAAGAAGGGAGTTAGTCTTGCGTGGACCAAAGCCACTTATTTAACATAGTGACCCTTTTTTCCATATAGTAACCTTTTTAAAATCTTAAAGTTATATTATACAGTTAATATCTACCATAGTGACAGTTTTTTTTAATATAGTGATTCTTTCTCACATTAGTTTATTATGATAAAATTTTCACTTTGTGACACAGTAAATTTTTTTTCACATAGTCAAACTTCACAATCTATATTTACTCATCTTTTATATCTATTTTTTTTATATAGTGATATTTTTTCATAAATCACATGAATTAGCATTAGGTCCACACTAATTTAGTGTGGACCAAGTCCATATAAGTTTTTTACAAAAGAAGGAGAACAATGTTTGTATTTAACAATCTCCATTTTTAAATTGTGCATGCTAGGTTGCAATTGCTCTCTACTTCCTCTCTTTCAATTTAACTACAACATATAGAGTTTCTCGGCTTCTCGCCTCCTAATGTATAACTTTAATCTCTAATATCTTCAATTATCTATGAGTAAAAACTATAATAAAATTGACATTTTGAAAGTATATAGAAAAAGGAATCTAATTAGATCCTACATAATTATGTCATAAAGAAGTGTGAAAAATGTGTGAATTATATGTGAAGTCCAGATGTTACAACTAAAATGGAACAAAAGAAGTATATAATCTAATATACTTTTTGAGGCTTTTTCGGAGTCAAACACTGTTTTTTTTCTCTCATACTAAACACTACATTTTCTATTCTAAAAATAGGTATTAATTATATAATAATATCATATGACATGTGCTCTTGAAAAGTTCGTCTTATATAAAAATAGCTAGGTTATATTAAATTGGTTCTATGTAACAAAAGATTTATCTTGAAATATCCAACTATTAACTTTTAAAAAAATGCCAAAATGAAACTAATTAACTGTGCTAGAGTTATTAATTTATATCCTTAATATTAGATTAAATGCCAAATAGTACTATATTTTCACCGAATAAACTAAAGAAGGTAGCATCTCACCTCAAGAATTAAAAGATAAAATGAAGTTTATAACCTATATAGACCACCTAGTTGGACTTGCAAGAGACCGCCTACTTTTAATTTAAAGTTAGGCACGACCCAAACCCAATATGAAGAACGAACGTGATGAGCTTTCTTAATATAGTGACTAGTTTAATCTATTTAGGAACCAATTTAATCCATTTAATGACTAGATTAATTCATTCGGTAAGACCTAGGATTTTTTTTTTTTTTTATAAATGTCTCGTTCTAGTTCGAGATCGAAAGAGTAACAAAGGAGAATAGAGGAGACGACTAGGTTGGTGCGAGATATCTAGAATTAGTGTTGGATTAGAGTAGGATGGAATGGGCTTCTTAGGAGAATGTAGGCTTGGGTTTGTCTAATTTTATGTTAATATTAGACTGCCTATTTTAATCACTTGTGATTTGGGGTGTAAATGAGACGAGATAACTCGCGAGCTACTCGAGATCGACTCGGTCAAAACTCGATCAAAACTCGACTCGAGTAGGCTCGACTCAAACTCGAGCTCGACTCGATGACTAACATATTGTGCACAGAGATGTAAGTGTCCTTGGAAAAGAGCAAGGATATTGAGGTGTACATGCAATGGCAAGAGGAAGTGTAGATTTAGGATTCATTGTAAGAAATTGAAAGGTGAGGAGACTTGACAAATAAAAAAGCTTGAGGTTGACTCACATTTGTGGCTGGCGAGTGTGAATTCCAAGCTCACATCACAAGGTACCTAGGCGAGAGGTACTTGCAAGACTTTAGAGATGACCCATCTTGGAAGTTGGCAGCATTCATAAAGAGAGCAAGGAGAGAGTGTAAGTGTGAGGTGACTTACTATAAGACATATTTTGCAAAACAGAGAGCTTTTAACATGATTTTTGGGGATGCAGCATTGGAGTATGAGCAATTTCAAGAACAAGTACCCAGGAGTTATTTACAAGGAGCACTTTTGGAATGCCGCAAGATCATCAACTAAGGTATGTAAATCACCCTTTTGATTGTGTACTTGTTTCTCAGTTAGTGTCCTTATAATTGCTACTTATACAAATATGAACACCATAGGAACATTTCAAGATTCACATGGAAAAAATCAAGGCAATCAATATTGAGGCCTTCGACTACTTGCAAGCAATCCCAGTTGCACATTGGTCCAGACATGCTTTCAATAGTGCTTCTAAGTCCGGAATGTTCTTTGAATAATTGTTGTGAGAGCTTCAACAATGTTCCCGAGGGAGGCAAGAACCAAGCCTATTTTGCGCTTGATGGAATGGATTAGAAGGTATGTCATGGCTAGGTTCTGGTCCAAGAAGGAGGGGTTGAAGCACTTCAGTGGACTGATCATGCCTACAGTAGTGAAAATGGTGCAAAGAGGATTGGAAGAATTGACCAATATGAGAGTCAATCAAGCTGATTTGTATGAATTTGAAGTAGATCATAATGAAGATACATGGGTGGTCAACCTGGAGAAAACGGAATGCAGTTGCTATAGGTGGAAGTTAATGGGCATACCATGCTGGCATGCTTTGGCATGCATAGAGAAGAGAAGGCTACAATATGAAGACTTCATCCATGAAGCTTACCATGTTCAGACTTATGCCAAAGCATACCCTTCATTTAGGGCAATGCCAGGGCAAAATCAGTGGCCTGAAACTCCTTACCCTAAACCACTGCCGCCACCACACAGAAAGCTTCCCGGGAGGCCATCCAAACACAAAAGGAGAAAAGAGGTTGGTGAGGATGAAGAAGCGAGGAATGTGAAAAGGGCTAAGAAGCAAAATCATTGTAGTAGATGTGGTGGACTAGGGCATTATGCGGTGAAGTGTAAAAACCCGACAAAGGGACAAGTCTCGAGTCCCTAAGAGAAAAGGTGGAAGGCCAAAATCAACAAACGCCAAATCCACAACAACAGCTGCTGCTGGTGGTGGTGTGAATGAGGAGTCTGCTGCAGTTTTTGATGGTGGTGCAAGGACTAATGTCACTGGTACATCAACTCAAGGTGCAAATAAAAAAAAGGGAACAAAAAACAAGCAACAACAAAGAAGAAAGGCAAGGGAAGGAATGAGCAAGTATCTCAACAATCAATTTCTTGCTCTGCCCCTATGGATGCTTCACAATCTTAGTTTATTGTTCTTTATTGTACAAGAATGAAGCTGACAACTCAGTTTTAGGATTTTGGAGATTTGTAATCTAACAATTGTCAGAAGCTTTTTTTTGCCTAAACAATTAGTTTGCTAAGTTATCAGATTTGAGGTAGTCTAATGTTGGTTTTTGGAAGTTATGCTGATGTAACCTTGAATCTTTGATTGAAAATTAATGTTGATGATGGTTTTACATATTGGTGGATACTACATACTACACCCAATTCCCAAATAAACTAATTTTGCATCATATTTATGCCCATAATTTCACATATATGAAACTGACAATTACAGACAAAAAGACACAAAATCTTTGATTGAAAATTAATGTTGATGATGCTTTTACATATTGGTGGATACTACATACTACACCCAATTCCCAAACAAACTACTTTTGCATCATATTTATGCCCATAATTTCACAGAAATGAAACTGACAATTACAGACAAAGAGACACAAATCAAGATCATTTTGCATCCTACACTTTCACTCCTAACAAACGCTTATTTGTTCTTCATTATTGGCTTCTTCCTCTGCTTCTCCAACTCTTTACTCAGCCTATTCTTTTCATGCTCAATACAAACCAACCTTGACTTGATGATGTGGTTATCAGTGGCAAGCCTATGCTTCTCTGCAACAAGAACATTAATCACGTCTCTTTGCCAATCAGTGGATCCCTCATCCACCCACTCAAAGGTTTTGCACCCCCTTTGCCCAGTTTCATGATTGTAAAACTTGCAAGCTCTAAACTTTCTCCCTGGGTTCTCATGGGTCCAAGATGTCCTCGTTGCTACTGCAAATCCACAGCCACATTTCACCATAATTCTGAAAAAAAAAATTCAAAGCATTGAAAAAAAAAAAAACAGAAGAAAGAAGTAAAGTAAAGTAAAGCAACTGATATGGCACAAGACTAATTAAGAAGAAGAAGAAGAACCCTAATTACCTAACTGAACATTATTTTGCTATGAGGGATTTTTTTTTTGGGGAAATTATATCTACTTTGGAGGTGACTAGGGTTTATATAAGGGAGGAAATGGAGGGAAATGATACATCTTCTGGTAAAAAAGAGAGGGAAAGAGAGTGCAATTAGAAGAAATAAGAAGTCAACACCGGAAATCAGTGGTCAACACCGGAAAAACTCTCTGAGGTTTCGTCTCACAAAAAAATAAGGTTTAAAGGTTGTTTCTCACAAAAAAAATTTATAAGGTTGTTTTTCACAAAATGTAACTTTTATAAGGTTGTTTCTGACAATTTTTCCATATATATATATATGTTGTTTATTCATAAATAAACTCTAATTTAGGTTGTCTATTTATAATCATACTCTAATTTGTTCTCTTATCCAAAATTCTCTATATATTTACTTTAATTAAGATTGGATTATAATTGTTTCCGAAGAGCAATTAGTTGATTTATAGAGCGATTGACGTTGATTAGGTGTGCACACACAGACAAAACAAACTCAACCCACTCAAGGTCTCAGCTAACTCCGCCTTTGGGATCAAACCACAAACAAGCTAAACCCATCAATGGCGAACCGAGTTTTCCACGCTTTACTCTTCATCTCTTTCTCTCTCCTCTTCTTCTTCGTCTCCTCTGCAATCGCTTCTTCCGACGCTCCTTTCATCGTCGCTCACAAGAAGGCCACTCTCAAGCGCCTCAAATCTGGCGCCGAACGTGTTCTTGTTTCAATCGATATCTATAACGAAGGATCTGCGTAATCTTCTTCTCTTTAACACTTTATTTTCTTTGATTTCTTCTCTTTGATTTAGATTCTAGTTTTGGATCTGTACTTGTTTGATTTTTAGCTTCGGCTTTCTTCAATCTCTTGTGTTTCGTTGACTTAGTGTTTTGATTTGTGGTTCTGCTTTGATTGTTAGGGTTTTGATAGAGATTTGTAGTATTTGATCATCGTTAATGTTTGGCGCAATAGCGTGTGCTGTGTGCTTATAATCCTTGTTTGTTGTAGAATGAAATAAAGTTGTATTGGTAAAAGTTGATGTTTTGAATCTGCAATCCAAGAGATGTGGCAGAGTGTAATGGTTATTGTGTTGTTAAACTACTTTTTTGCATTATGTTGGAGTGCTGACGGTGAGATTTAATGAGAAAGGGAGAGGTAAGGAGGACAACTAATTCTAGATCTATGGGAATTATACAACTCAAATATTTACATAAAGACGCAACTTAATGCGATTGTGTTTCAGTGGATTGTTTTAAGCATTCTTGGGATGTTGGAGTTTGAATTGGTTAGAACTTTACCAAGAGGATATGAATTAAACGTGACATGTATCGTATGACATGTATCTTAAGTCGTATGCATGTTCACATGAGGGGAAATACAGAGTTGTGCAAAGAGAGGGTGTTGGCGGGTAATTGTTCAGTGTTTATTTTTATTCCATATCTGAATATGAGTTGGGCTTTGACAATTATTGCATGCTAGATTGGTTTAGCATAAGCCACATATAAATTTTTAGTTTAGTATGAACAAAGCACCATATATAAGTTATGTTCTTGCTCAATATAGACAATCATTAATCTTAAGGGGAAAGATGTTAGAGTTGACTCCTATATTGGCTTTAGGTACAATTTCAAAATATTGGTTAAAATTAATTATGAATGTCGTTTGATACTCAATTTAGAATAAATACAAGCTTCTATGAATCTATGAAAGTGTTTTATGGCATCGTCCATTATGCATGTTGTAGAGATTTTTTTGTAATTAAAGTACAAGAAAAAGTTTGACAAACGGAGTATGTAGCCACTATTTTAGATCGTTATCTCATGGGTTTGGCCCTTGGGAATAGTGTATCATTAATTAGTACTTCAGGCTTAACAATATAATAGTCACATATGAAAATATTCACTAACTAAAACCTTTTACCATCCATGCTTCATGTCTTTTGTGTCCTTGAGTGTATTGTTTACCTGAATAATTTTTGATTTTTGGTGTGTTCTCAGGACGGCATATGATGTAAGTCTGAATGATGATACGTGGCCTGCTGATACTTTTGATGTCATTGAAGGCAAAACTTCAAGTTCATGGGAGAGGCTTGATGTGTTAGTTACCCATCATCAATTCTAATTTCTAGTATTTTTGTACAAAGTTTAATAGTTCATGGGTTAATTTCATTCTTTTATTGTCAGTGGTGCTCTTGTTACACTCTCCTTTGAGTTAGAAGCCAAAGTGAAAGGAAAGTTTCATGGTGCACCGGCCACCATCAAATACCGTATTCCAACCAAAGCTGCTCTTCAGGTTTGTAGTTATAATGGGATCATTGTCAGAATTGTTCTTTTCTTCATTAATGCATTCTCTTCTCTTTCTTTGTTTTTTATTTTTATTTTTTATGATGAGAATCTAAAATGTCGCATGCAAATCATTTAAATCATTAAGTTAGGTGGTGTGGTATACTGATTGCCTAATTTACGCGTATACAAGGGATGAGGAAAGATTTGTGTATAATGGGTCAACTACTTTAGAGTAAAAGCTCTAAGAGGAGGAAGGAACGTAGGCTTGTAACAATTATAATCAAGTATGAATATGAATTATGTACTGTGTAGCTCTCAACGTGTCTTTACAACCTCCATTACCTCCTTATATATGAGCTTTTTAGCTAATTTTACATGATGACAAGTGGATATATCTCTGCCAAAAAAAAGAAAAAGACAAGTGGCTACATCATAAGCTTCTCCCGCGTTCTCTTACCCAGAAGACCATTTCTTAAGAAATTCGTACATTGGCCTCTATACATGATTTGACTAAGATTCAACTTTTCTCTGATCAAACCCACCACATGTACCAAGTATTTTGTTGCTCCACCAGAGGATGCTCTGGACAACCCTAGAATTGAAGTTGTGGGTGATAGACTGATTTCCATGCATGGCTCCTTTCCTTGAAAGCAGGATTTGGGCATATCTCATAAATGAACCCTTGACCTAGTGTTAGAGGGACGTATGGTGAGCTAGGAGACAGCTTCTTCTGGAGCTCAAAATACACATGACTTGAACACTCGTGACTAACATCATCTTGAACAAACACCCATAAGCTTAATATTGAAACAGACCCCAATAGGAATTATTCTTTCGACTAATATAAATTGCATGTCGTCTTGTTCCATTTCCTAGTAATTCATGGAGTTCAAATTGTACTGTGTAGGAAGCATATTCCACACCATTATTTCCTTTGGACATCCTTGAGGACAGGCCCCCAGAGGCTAAGTTCGATTGGGTGAGTGTCTTGTGCATATTTTCTCTTTCCTCCATTGTAAATATTAACCAAGATCACTAATGATTCTTATTTTCTCTTATGGGTTGAAATCTGATGGTGCCATGCTTCTTTCAGGCTAAGGTATGAGTTTTCACTTACCATAAGTTGTTCCTTTGGCAATTCTTTTTTTTATTGATAAAAATACTCATACCTTGTATTTACTGGAATTGCAGAGACTGTTGGCTAAATATGGTTCTCTAGTTTCAGTCCTTTCCATAGTTGGTCTCTTTGTGTTCCTTGTTGCAAGCCCGTCAAGTACTGCCAAAGCAAACAAGAAGAAGCGTTAGTTTCCCGTCAAGTTAACAGATTACAAAACGGCTTCATTTACAGCTTCCCTTTTGTAGTTTCACGAGTTTAGTTTTAACAAAATTTCACAATTGAGAATCAGGACCAAAAGCTTTTGTAATTGATACACATATGTAGGCAGAAAGTTATTGGAAATGGTGGCCTTGTAGTTTGGTTATTTGCTATTTTGTATTTTCCACGGCAATTTGGTTAGACGAGTTGAGATACACTACAGCCCGTAGCGGCGTAGCATATCATATATGGCAGGAAGCATGAGCAGGTTTTAACAAAAGTCTCCATGAATTTGAATATTATGTTACTGGTAGATCCTATGTTTTAGAGCACTTTGCCACGTATTAATTAGATTATAGATATATATATTTTAAGTTAAGATGAAGGGGACTCACTTGAGGGGATAAGAATTAGATTAGTATATATACTTACAATTTAGAGTTTGATAACATATTTTCATATGGTCCAATGGTATAGCTTCCTATCTCCCACATGGGAGACCAAGGTTTAAGTCTTGGTGGAAGTAAAATTTCAATATTAGTGGGGGGTATTGGAGGGTGCTTGTTGGGCCTCTGAGTGAGGTCCCTGTGCGAGGACAGTCCAGATGTATTTCTTCTTACCACGAGTTCCCCAGAGGAGGGCCAAAAAAAATATATACCAAATGTGAAAAACCAAGTACGACTTGCCGAGTGGTAAGATTTTGGTCTCATGACTTCAAGGTCATGGGATTAAACTTTATCTGGGGTTCTTTGGGCGCTGAGGTTTACCTTATTATCTCCCCTTAAGTTCCAATGAGTCTGACTAATATAGTTGATTGTTAATGCAAGAGGTGCTAGTTCAACCAAGTCATTTGTCTTATCTACATCTATCTCTCTCCACACACATAATATGAACTGTATTCCTATTCAAGTTAGTACTAAATTTTACTGATTTAAACTTTTTTTATGAATTGAAATCATATTTACTAATTAAAATTGATTTAACGTGTTGTTTCTTACTAATGAAAATTGATAATTGCTATTTAGTGTACATCTTTGTGCATTTTACAACTGGAACATATTTTACCTGAATATGCACTCTATTTTTAAGTATATGCTCCAATTTGACTTTTGCATTATTTACAGAGTCTCTTTCGACTATTTTTATTAATTACTTGTGTATAAAAACCAATGTTATCATATAATATGTTGTTAAATTTGTCTCGCCATTTATTTCTAAAAGTATGTTTTTAGTAATAGTTGATTAAAGATATTAATTGTCAAAGTTGTCCATTGGCAAACATGCAAATTAAAAAAAAAACTATTTTAAAGCGGATGAAGTATTTAGGGAGTGAACTTTTAGATACCACTTATATGACCCCACCAGTAATATTTGGTTACCCCTCACTATCTTTAGTTAAGTATTTATAAAAATTATAAAAAGTTATATTATAAAACTAGAGACAAATCTAACAAGATCTAACATGAGTATTTTTAAAAATATATCAATGAAAATATATGGTTAAAAGTATTAAGTTTGACCAAAAAAAATGAAACGGGAACTATATTTTACGAGGGATAGAGTATTTTAGCTAACAAACTATTGGTTGCTTAGCCATGCTTCAAAAGCTTCCCCCACATAAGTTGTCACCATTTCGGATACAGATTGGCAAACACTGTTCAAAAGCTGTTGACAAATCCATAAGTTTTTCTTTAAAAAAATTATTATTTCCAAAAATTCATTTCCTTGAGTGTGCATTTAAACCAAAAAATAATCATTTAATCTTAAGAAACACACAACACAAAGAAAGACCGGAGCAAAAGAAAGAGAGAAACACAACTATGAGCTATCAACGATTTCCTCAAGACTACCCTCCTCCAGGTAAGTAAACCCCAAATAAATTTTCATCTGGGTTTTATTTAATTTGATTTCTATACTCAAGTTTGAATAAAAGATTTCCCCTTTTTTAATTTTGATTGGTTTGTTTTTGGTTAAATTTTGATGATAATGAATATTAATGATGATGATATATTGATATGATGATCTAGGGTATGGTACACAATATCCACCACCAACAGCACCACCCCCACCAGGGTACCCTACACCAGAAGGGTACCCTCCACCACAAGGGTATGAAGGGTACCCTCACCCACCACCACCAGGGTATGAAGGGTACCCTCACCACCCTCCGCCACCAGGGTACGGTGGCTACCCTCACAACCACCAGCACAGACCTGGTGGTTATCAGGGTTACTTTAATGATGGGTATCCTCCTCCACCGCCTCCGCCGCAACCGTATCCTCCTACACAGGTCTACCACTGTGAGCATTATAATCAGCGGGATGATGGCTGTTTCTCCTTTTTCAAGGGATGGTATGTTTTCATCTTTTCACCCTTATAATTATCTTGTTTGTTTGGAAATTTAATTTTGTACTCCTATCATAGTTGATTTGGTTCTGGAGTTTCTTGCTTGGTTGGAAGTTGGGTGATTTGGTATATTTTGGTGTAATTTGATGCATTGACTTCACTTACTGGATCACATTTGTTAAAGAGAATGAGTTTGTCTATAGGAGGAAAAGGTACTCTTTTTATGTGCTAGTGTGGATTGTAAATTAGCCCTTCTATTTGCTCAGACTTAGTCCCCCCTATTTCGTAGTATGGGATGGATCTGGTTTGCGAGTTTTATGGTTGTTTTCTGTTTATGTTGATCATTGCCAATGCTATATGCGCTAGTCATGAGTTCATTAAACTCGTCACTTTGCCAATGTCTTTATGTTAGAGTACTGCAAGAATGGAACAATGGCATGTTTCATTGGTGCTATAGCAGGTTGATTTAATAGGGTCATAAGTAGAAAGGCGTAGTTAAGCATAGAATGGAGAGGGAAGACACAAAGAAGAGGTTACTAGTTGAGGGTAGGGGAATCTGACATGACCATGAATGGTGATGGTTTCAATCCATTGTGGAAACTGTCTACTTTGAATTTTAGAGAGCCTGAATTTTCTGTCAAGTGCCATTTCTTATTGTGAAAGTCTTGTTCGATGAATGATGAGCCTCCCTCCTGGTCGTTGTACTTAGGTCTACCTATCCTCATCTCTCATAATCCCTTAATGTGATCCTCCTAAATAGCGTAATGTGGTGTATCCTCTTACATGCTCTACCACCTTCTCGTTACTCACTCTCAACTTATTACGGTGTAATCTAAAAGTGGTCAATCTTATCTTGCTGTGTTCACTTGATTCTTTTTTTTTTCCTTTCCTGTTATGACCTTATCCGACAAAGCACCATCAAACATTTTATGGTCGTTTGCTTATTCTTGTCTTGCAAAACCATTGAGCGCTTGTCCATATCAGCCGCCTAACATCTACACAATGTCCTCGTCTCCTTGTACATCCTTTTTAATTGCTTTCTTACAATTTAACTTCAAGTTGTTAGCATTCTTGTCATCAATAAAGTTGGAAACCATGAATTGTCCTAGTTTCCAATCCATGCATTAGACATAATCATTTTTTTAGTTTCAGAAACATAATAACTTTTGTAGTTTTTAGCTATTCAGTTTTAGCTGTCCCGTTGATATTTCGAGTGGTATATGTTTATTGGAAAACTTATATGAATAACCCGAACTATAAGTCTATAACTGATTTTCTCAAAATAATCCCATGGATTATTCCATAATAATCCCAACTATGGATGCAGGATGGTGTCTTTCAAAATAATATAAGTACCTGAAAGGACCGGTTTAGAAGGTCTGATAATGATGTTTTAAACTCTAGTTGGCTAAATTGTGGTAGAGGATGACCAAGGGGAACAAACAAAACTGGAAAAATCAAACAAGAAACAACTAATTGAACATGTTATTGTTCACTTGAGATCATTGTGGGAGCGCACTTGGCAACCCCTATAGTTGGCATTATTCTAGAATAATCCATAGTTGGTACTAATATGGGAAGACCACTCAGAATTTGGATTATTCTTGTGAATTTTTCCTATGTTTATTTGGTTTGGAGATTTTCCTTAGGTTCCGTTATGATTTTTGTTGTCAAGGTCTTTTTCCGTTTATACTTTATATCGTGTTAAACATTGCTCGTCTTGATATTAGGAGGAAACTTTTTTTTATGAACAATTCTCAATTTCGAGTGCAAGGGAGTATTTTTTTTCTCAGATTTTTAGTTTTTCATAATGTAGATGTATGGTTCTATACACAATTTGGAATCTCATTCTATGAACTGCTTTTTCGGTCAGTACACCATTTTGTTGTTTTTGGGGCCCAATTACTTGGAAAAATGTTATCTAGCTCTTTCTCCTGGTTTTAACTTTTAAAAACACATCAGTATGTATATTCTCATAACAAATCACATATAGGGCACATTAATCGACCATAGGATTACAGGATTTTAAAGTTCCTGGAAAATAGTAAAACCTGACCATCCTGCATAATTCTTTCGCTAAACTCTGTTGTTGCATATTGCTGGATTCGCTGCAAGAGCACAAGCTGGGACACTTTAGTGTGAGATTTGACGCATAGGATTTTACCACTGGGGGGGGTGCTCATAGTAAGCACTAAGCAGTATTCAGTCAGGATAAGGAGTGACTGACTTGTGTAATAGTGGCGCACTTTCGATGGACTATCTCCTCTCTGTCACTGCATATCATCCATACAAGCTATTTTTGCAGTCTTATTAGAATTGGGTGAAAGTCCTGACTGGGGTGCTCAAGATGATGTCATGACATATGAAACTGGTGGTGTGCAGTGAATGCTAGAATAGCGTAAGTGGTGATGCTATGGGGGGTAATGTCTGGCTTAAAGATTATTATGATGGCACAACAGAAATCTGCATCTGAAGAATGTATGTTTGAATGACATACCTTTTTGGTTAACTGTTGCTCAAAGATTCATGAAATGGGTTCTTCAAGGACCGTAAAAGTTCTACCCTCTCGAGATTGGGGAAATCATTGCTTGTTGTTTGTATAGGCCCTTCGAGGCTTTCGTTTCAAAGGGTTGAACATAGGACTGACTCAGACTTTGTTGTCTTCATCCTAAAATGAATTTACTTCAGGTGAATAAGTTCAGATTAGTCCTGATAAAGGCTATGCGAGTGAAATTCACAATTATAATTACAGATAAGTCATTCAAGTGAAGAAAGACGCACCCTTAGTAAGATAATAGATTAGGGGATATGAGCTATCTATTCATGATAGTTTTCCAAAGGATTTTGTTGATCTCTTACCGCAACTCCTATTCTGCTAGCACAACTTGGTTGACAGCATAAAAAAACTCACATACAAGTCTCAAATTGTGGCTTTCAAAATTGGGCTGATCACATGGGAATAGATTTAATAATATCAATTTAGTACGGTTCTCGAGTGATTAATCCGAGCAAGGAAAAAACTGGATGTTATTATTTTCTGTGTTATTGTGATGTGTCGATGGTTATGGAGAACTAAGATATGCGCTGATAAGTACGATTCATCATAAAAGGATATCATGGATTTTTTTAAAATAACAATTATGTTCTTTAATCATTTTTTAGGTGACTGAGGGTTTCTGTCAGAGGCTTAGTAGACAAGTTAGACAGATTAGGCGTGGCCACGTGGGAGGATTTATAGTCTGGGCTTTTTTTCGTTGGTCGCATATGTGAATCGAGGGTTTTTGTGAATTAAGGCTAGTTATAGGTCTGACCAGTAAGGCTTAGCCCTTACTCTTAAGAGGTGCTAGTTTAGTTTCTTGTTGTTCAATCAAGCAGTAATTGTAATTCATTGTCTGGCTTTTAACTTCTCACAGCATTTCTGAATATTTGGCTGAAGACCACATGTAGAATAACGAACACATGTGAGCGAGGCAAATCCACCCTAGTGAGGAAGGCGTAAATTTATCCTGATAACACTGTGAACCCAGAACCCAGAACTCATTGCTTCAACTTCATTATATCCCTAGTGGATCATCAAAAGGGTGCTGGCCACATCCATTCCTTATAACAGTCTTATATTTCTCCATCCTATGTGGTTAATTACTCTTTAACTTTTATGAAACATTGATTTAGACATTTAGTTGCTATAGTGCAATCAACTTCAAAGTACTTGTCACATTTTATGAACCCCTCTCACAACTTCTTCCCTGAAGAATTTAGGTGAATATACTTTTATAAATCGTGAAGAGTGAATTGTTTAAGTTGGAGAATACCCTGTATGTGAGTTAACCGATGTTTTGAGAACACCTATATTGTGATCTTCCAGTTGAAGTACTGACATAGCTGCAATGACAAACTTGATTATGCTTGATGCTTCACCAATATTGTATATCAAGAACCTTCCATAAGTTTCTCATATCTTAGGGCGACAGTGGCAACCATGATTTGAAACTTGGCCCAGAAAACTCGTGCTCAGTACCAAGTTGTAACGACCTAGTAGAATTGACCACCACTCTTTAGAATTCTATGAAAAGAATTGAATTGAATAGCAAGAAGGATTTGTGGAATTAAGAAGGAGAGAACTGGTTTAAGTCATCGGCTAAATCCTGAAGATGAGACTAGGATATCCTTCTGTTATTATACTGTTATAATACATACATGAAATAACTCTCTTTTGTAACAAGAATTAATCAATCCTATCCACAATACTGTAGTTTCTACTACATAATTTCAGTCCGTAACTCCGTACGACAGTTATGCAACTGATTTCTTTTTTTGGTTCTTTTTGCAGTTTGGCTGCCCTCTGTTGCTGCTGTGTGCTGGAAGAATGCTGTTTCTAGTTGCCATGCTCTCCTGGGTTCTAGCTAATACGATGTCTTCCTCTTGGATTTATGTCCAATTATGGGCATTTTCACCTGTGAATCTTGACCAGTTGTTTTTATGCTAAATCTGGTGCCACTACAGTGAACAGAGCATTTTTAGTCATGGGATCAACATTTGTAATATTGTGTAAATTGATACCTAAAGTTTGTGCAAGTAAATTATAGATCTATGTGAGATTTGTTTGAATAACTATGGCGTATCTGTTGATTATGGTACCTGTCGGCGCCAGATCATGTTATATCTGCACATTAGCATTGGAGCTGTTTGGTTATTAAGGTGGAGGTAAGACTTTTGTCCACTTTTCTACCTCCCCTCGTATGTTAGGTTTCATTTCCAACCTAATTAGGTCAATTGTGACTTGTGAGAGACCTTACCTAATAGGGGGCTCACCATCATCCCTTTTTTGACAAAGAAAACTTATACCACAAAGTCACTATGGGAGTGTTCGACAACAATAGTTGCGGTAGTAGCTTTTAGCTGTGAGGGTAGTTGTTAGCTGTGCTCAAAGTTATTAAAATCGCGATTCAAATATTAAAATCTTACGATTTTACGATTCAAAATATGGTAGACGATTCGATTCATGATTCTAGATGATTCTATACATTTCTTTTGACTAGCGAAAACTTCGCAAATTAGTGGGTAAACAACTATTTTTTCCAATTTTTAGGTCTTTTAATTTATAATGTTAGCACATTCAATGAAGATTGAGTGCAATATCTTGATTATTCGTGTTTGTAGAATCTTACGTATCTACGATTCGATTTTACGTTTCGATTCTAAAGGTCGTTTCCGATTCAAACTAGAATCTCGATTTTAACAACTTTACCTGTGCTGATAGCAGTTAGTGGTTGGTGTGTAGCGGTTAGCTGTCCAAGTAGCGGTATAACATTTTGATGTTTGGTAAAAGAAGCTGTCAGAGTAGCTGTTTACAAATAATTAAATTAAAAACGGAAACAAAACTTTAATATATAATTTATTAATTTATACACCACTAAACGCTACCCCAAAAGCTACAAATTGTAGCTTTTCACAAACACTACTAAAATACAACATATACCACTAAAAGCTACTTACACCACTAACTTACCAAACACTAGTAATTTTTCTAATTAGTGTTTTGACCTAGTCAAGACACTAAAAGCTATTGAGAAAGCTTGTGCCGAACACGCCCTATATACACATAAAAACTTGTATTGTGAACACAGTTTAGTCATCCCAAGTTACAACAGAAAAGTACTCGTTCGCAAAACCGACTTCATGTGATTTAGGGTGACTAAGCATAAAATGAGTAAGATTGTAACTAATTACCATACCACCTCCTAAGCCTACACTCCAATCAGAAAATATCATATTCATATAATCATATCTAACCATTGTATATCCTACATGAGATTATCAGTTATCCATTCATTCACGAATTAGATAATTTAGAACATTAACAAGATTGCCTTCCCATATGGCTAAATCGTATGTAGAAAATCTTCTGCACCAGAACTCTTGTTTTCGTTATTTCCATCCTTTCTTAAATCAACATAGGTTTAAATAATGATCATTTTATAAGTTGAAATATGAAACATGCATGATGTTCCTTCATTACCCTTTTAACACAGAATTACCCACCCTCTGAAACATGAAATTTATCCTGAACAGACAGCTTCTTGGCTATGTTCTCAGTTACACTGTAGAATCATATAGTAGACGACAGAAAAATATTAGACTTTCCATCAAAATGGGGAAAGTAATTCACCATCATTCTACATGTCCCATAAACCAGTTTTCCTAAAGTACAAAAAAAGAAAAAGAAAAATAGGCAGTACAACAACAGCTTGAAAAAATAAAAATCCTTACTAAAGATACAAACTACAAGGTCCATACAAACTCTGGTGCATCGTTCCTGGGCCCAGCCAAAGTTCGATACAGATACATCTTGTCTACTTTCTGTCTCTCATCATCGAGATAGGTTTCCCCTAGCCCATTCTCATCGATGATCTCCACGTTCAACCGAGGCATCTTCCTCGCGAGCAACTTGCAAGCCCCTACGGTCACTTCACAGGACGACATCCAAAGGGATCGCATTGTTTCATACTTCCCGATGTCCGTTAGAAGTGCCAAATTTCCGAATGGGCAATCCCGGATCTCCAACTTCCGGATCTTCTCGCACCCGTTTAACACATTAATCATCGCCCTATCACTATCCCCAGCAAATGCAACAGAAAGCATCTCTAATTGCTTAGCATACATACCAATGTACATGAAAACCTGGTCAGTCAGGAGTCCAGATATAGATAACCGCCTCAAGCGCTTGCACGATTGAACAATCGCCCCGAAACCTTCATCTAGTGGTTCCCCGGTAACGGGGTCAGGTTTTATTGGGTCTAAAATACATAACCTGAACCGGATGAAATTTGGGCAGTTCTTGGCCACAGTTATTAGCCCAGCATTGGTCATTTGGTGGCAAAAGTACAGTACAGAGTTAAGCTTCGGGCAGCCACTTGATATTGCTACAAGCCCTTCCTCAGTGACGGCAGCATCCCCGGGAGCAAATGGGTCAGAAGGGAAAACTCTTAGCTCTTCCAATTCTTTGCATGTATCTGCTACAATGGCAAGTCCCTTGTCTCCAATACAGTCTAATATCTGCAAGAAACAAAGGGGTACAATTAGACAGGTTTTCAAGTGAAAAATGACAAATTTTAAGTACGATATTACTCCAATTTCCCTCCAGATTAGGTCTAACATTTTCTGTTGAGTAACAAGGTCATTTATATTTTTCCCTCTAATGAATCTCAATCAAAGAAATTAGCATCGCAATTTTTTTAGTATTCAATTTTAAGGTTTCTTAGAAATTAAAGAACAAAATTATGGACACCAGAAAAGTGTTTTTGAGATCCTTCTAGCCAAAATAAACATAATTAGGGTAAGTATGACTAATTTAAAGTCCAATATGCAACAATATGTGATTTCTGAATGCTTAAATATAGAAACTAGAAACTGGCAGAGATGCCAAATAAATAAATGTTTGGCATATGTTTCACCTGAGTAAAATGAGCCATGGACCATGCAAAAGTTACAAACTTGGACAAGGAAACATACCCACAGACGTTGGAGTTTCTTGCAATGGAGAATCAACTGTGTAAGCTCGGAACCGCCTATTCCAGGAGCATAACTAAGATTCAAAGAAGTCAAGTTCGAGCAAATTGGATAGATAGCAGGAAGGCAGCGAGCAGCAACCTCCAAGAATCCCGACAAGCTCCTAATTGATTCACACTTAGAAATGGCACTCATCAGCTTATTGTAGGTCTCGGACTTTGGATCATGGACAAAGGATCCGGTGCCCAGGTCCGTCAGTTGAGGTGCCTTAACAAGGATCTTCTGAAGTGTCTCAAAAGGAACAGCAAGATTTAGCCTGAGACTTCTAAGATTCGGGCTCCTGGCTACCAGCCTTTCAAGGGCAGCTAAGTTGACTTCACCCTTGAGGCATGCAAAATTGAGAGATATAAGAGATGTGCAACCCTCAGGAAAGCAACTTAGCCAGTGTCCCTTCCGATCATCTACCTCATTCTCCTGTAAGTCCAGCTCTCTCAGGTACCTGGTATAATGAAGAAGCATAGGTGAGTATAACTAAAACCTCAGCCATCTTGCTCTCCGCCAATTCAAGTTTAAATACCATAAAAGGTTGAGTTAGATCAACTTCAGCAAACAAAATAAGCGAATGCAAAATATCATTTCATCTCAAAAGAGTAAGCCCAAGTAAGAGTCTAGCTAGATGGCTAAGTAGTTCTCCATCTAACACCCAGTGTATTGACATAAGTTGGGTTACTTACACAAGTAATTTTGTCAATGCATAGGGGGTTAGACAGGGAACTAGTTAGCCATTTATACGCTTTCTTATCCTAACAATAAATCTCAGGTCAGTCTGCAGATATAATATACCACACATTCACTTTTAATACTCATATTTGACAAGCATTACTATAAGAACTCCCAAAATTTTATGTGAACTACCAATATCGAGTCATGAATACGAAATAATAACAATCATATAACCAGCTCCTATATAATTATTGCCCCAAATCTACCTTCAACCAAGCAAAACACCCACCTGAGTATAATATCCAAGAAAGACTACAAGTCATATGCATCTCACTACAGTATGACTATGAAGGCATATTCCACCTAAAAAGGAATCCGAGAGAAAATCTCAATGAAAAGTTAAGACTTTACTATCAAAAGAATGTCCCACTCCATTGAATTATCTAACCCAAGAACAAAAGGACCCAACTTTGGTTCCAAAAGTTACTTTCAACATCCAACAACTAGAATTAAATAAGGTATAAATCAACATATAATCTTAATTACTAACTACACAAGTTAATTAATTTTTACCAAGATTCCAAAATCAACACAACAACCCAAGAATACATACTTGATACTCCTAAAAATTAATCCAACCCCAGATGCCAACGCATATTATAACACAATACCATCTAAAAAGTCAAACTCCCCAAATTTCACCTCCATCTTTCTTTTACAAACACATTCTTAGATCTTCATTTCCTGATTTACCCTTTTACTAAAAACCACTTCCCACCAACCAAAACAACCAATTCCAACTTTTTTTTCACATTTCAACTCAAATTTGACACAAAAAAATCAAATTTCACAGCTTAAAATGTACATCTTTTCACACAATTCAATATTAACCAAGTAAAAATATTCAAAAAAATTAATAAAAAACACAAAAAAATAAGAAAAAAAGATGGGTAGGAAAATAAAATATACCTGCAATTGGAGGCAATAGCAGCAAGTCCATCAGTAGTAAAGCCTTCACAACTGACCAAAATCAAAGACTTAAAATGGAGAAAAGACTTGGACAAAAGCTCAAGACTTTCATCAGAAACAACCATTCTTTTCAACCTAAGTTCTTCAAGTGAAGGACAACCTTTAGCAAGTGCCTTAATCCAAGGGTACACATACCCTCCCCAATCATGAGGCACCAAATTAAAATCTGCAAAATGAGGCTTTCCTTTTAAAGTAAGTGCCCTTAATCTAGGAAACCTTCCTATTAATCTTTCTGGACTAATTGCATAGCAGTTTCCTATAAACACTTGAGATCTGCTTTCTCTCTCTACTTTAAACCATGTTTTACACACTAATGAAACTGAGTTTCTGTCTTGATTTGTTGTCACAAAGTCGAAGATATGCTCTAAAACTTCTTCTGGGAAATAATTCATCATTTTTGCTCAAAACCCAGAAGAATATAAACTTCAACAGATCTACAAATGCAAAGATTGAAAGATTAAAAATCTTAAAAGAGAGAAAAAAAAATTGAATCTTTCTTTGATTTTCTGGGTTAAAAAGTGATTTTTTTTAGCTCATCATCATTTTTTTTGCAAATCAAAAGGTGATGATTGCAGAAAATTAACAGGGTAAAATTACATAGATCTTAAAAAGATCTAATCTTTCTACAAATGTGAAGAGAAAAAAAATGACCCACAAAAAAAAAATTATTCCTCTCTCAAAAAAAACATAAAAGAAAAGAAAAACACAGGTGTATTGTAGAAAGAAATGCAAAGAAAAAAAAAAGCTTTCTCTCTCTTAAAACTTTCTCTCTCTACTGTGAGAGTAGGAGAGTGATAAGAGACAAGAGAGACAGAGTAAGAAGGAAGGAGACGAAGGTTAAGCTTAACCATGAAAAACTAACCATGGTTAAAAAGTTAGTTAACCAAAGGTGAGAGTGATCGGACGGTGAAGCGTGGAGAGCGTGGAAATTGTTGAAAGAATCTTGACCGTTGATTTAGGTAAAGTCCAAATGCATAACATGCATGTGTCCTTATCACTTATTTCGATGAGAGAGCTCTTCTCTGCAAAAATCAAAAAATTTAATTATAAAAAAGTACTTTTTTCCAATTTTACCCTTTAACTTTGTGAGAATTTACGCGGGTTTTTAACCTTTTTATGTCGTAACGTACAAAGGGTAGTTTGGGAAACACACACCTCGATGTAAACCTGGCCATGTGAGGGGCATCTTTGGGACCCACTTGCTTTTGTTTACTCCTATCAGTGTTGAGAAAGCGAAGGGGGATTATTTAATGTTATTATATAATATTTAAAAAATTAATTTTGTTTTTTTTATTAAAAAAATCATATATTTGCACTTTTTTGAATATTAATTTTTTGAGTTATTGATAAAGATATGATGTCGATATGATACCCTGTGGTTTTGTCAGTGAATTTTTCTTTCATCAAAGTAAATTTCATTTATCTTACTATAATTATGAATATATATCTTTATTTCAAAAGTATTAGATATAGGTTATTTATGTGATGATGAGCTATGACTGAGGTATCATTGGCTACTTTAATTATTTGGAAATTCGAGTAAGAAAAAGTAAGGAGAAATGATTTGGACAAATCTAAGTTTAAGACTTTGCTTCTTCTAATTACGTCTCATACTACGCTTGCTTGAGTTCTTGTACTTCCTCTTTTGTTACACAAGCGCCAAACTTTACCTAATCCATGTAAAGGGTATAGATTAGTATGGAATATAATTGGGAATTTGAGAGGATTGTATTTGAAATTACCAAAAGTTCAAAGGGTGAAGTGACTATTACTCAATTAGGTTTGTATCAATCAAACTCACAAATACCAAATTGGTCAATACCACCACTTTGACATTTTGTAACACCTATTGCCACCATTCAAATCGTATCAAATGTATTATCGCTTCTAAAATCCGATTTTTTTTCAAAAAAAAAAAAAACAATTGTTCGAGCTTGTAAGATATCATCTTTATTAATTGGTGATTAATTCAAAAGAAATATGAGAAAATATAGTAAAGAACAAGTTGGGTGTAAATGGCACTCTTCTTGATTTATTACTATCAATTTAATGACCACTAGCTTTACGTATACAACTTCTGATATTCGAAGTTAAGGTAAAGTCTTAAGTGTAATTCCAAAACATTATTGTACAACTCTTTACTTCTCTTTTGTGGCTAACCACCATTTAATTTCTCATACTAACTAATCATTTTATTTGGTCAAGTTGCCCACAATTGACTAATGTATTCAATTTGGCCGGTGATGGGTGGATCAGGTGGAATGATTTGATGCTCATCATAGATACAACTAAACAAGTGATACTATACCCAGGTTGTACCCAACCCATTTACAATTTTACTATAACTATTTTGGACTGAGTCCGAGTTTAGTTGTTGCAAATTAGGTTTTATTAGGTCAATATTACATTGATTTGGGTTGGCAAATCCATACTCTATTTAACATGAAATCCTCATTGAGACAGTCCTAGACAAGCAATTTACCCAGCTAGCCAGCCAAACAACAACCTTTGTGTTGATGTCATAATCGCCTCGTATTCCATGACATATCAAAGCTTTGCGACGTCCATAGAGTGACTTTATCAATGTTTGTTAAATATAAATCTAATGTTCCTTGCAAAATCTCAATATATAGGGGTCGGGGTAACTATTGATTAAAACAAGCATTTGAAGTTGAAGATCAAAATAAGCATATATGTCCACACGAGGCATTCCATCTATTCGATGTGGACAACAATGTTATCTCTGGTACTTTAATGATTTTCCTTCGTCATATCATTTGCCTTAGCTAATTTTCGGGGATTTCTATTAGCTATGAGAAGGAGTCTATATACTCCTTGATTGCTCAATGCTAATATGTAGTGGACATCCTTCATCGGAAAAATATGAGCTCTCACAGGCATCGCATCCGGTCAATACGAAAGTCGTTAAACTCTCTGCTAATATTGGTTCTTAGCTTCGAGCTCCAGTCATCCCACCCTATCTCGCTTCGAGGTTGCATCTGATAATTGTGGGGTCGCAAGTGTTGTTGAAGGGACATCTTGGCTTTTGTACTTGTTAATTGAGCTAAGTTAATTTAATCATTGCACCAAGATCATATAATATGAAAATATCAACAATGTGTATATTTCTTTTAACCCAGGTTAAGAATAACATAATAAACACGTTCAAATACATATTCACTATCATTTGGAAATTGTTCCTCTTGGTCAAGTCTGTGGTGGTATACGTTCCATCACTGTGCATGTATGTCAATATTTTACCATATAAAGGGATCCCTTCCTTTCATTCCATGGTTCCGCTTCACTTTTAGCATACGTATTCGACCGAATTCAACCTCTGGTGTGAGATTATAAATGTAATATATGTGTTGGCAGGGCCGTTCCCGACATTTTGAAGGCCCTAGGCGAACCAAAAAAATATGGGCCCCCCCGCAATCTCACCCACTATTCTTGACATATATTGATTTAAACATATTAATGGTCAAAATTCAGCTAAATATGACTTTTTTTAGCTCATGAAATCTCGATTCACTTTAGCTTACAATTTTTTATTAGATAACCACTGGATTGATGGTTACATTTTTATGACATGTCTTCCTAAACTAAGTCATATCTTACTTCTTAAATCTATCACGTCATCCTCATCATCAAGTTGTCAGTTGGAGTCTGGATTTTTGGATTACGAAATTGTGTAATTGATTTGGTCCTTTGGATTACTTCTTTAATATTTTTCTAGGTTTGAATTGTGAAAAAAAAATGTAACAACAAAACTCCTCCCTTTTTAAGGATTTCACTTTGATATTCACTTTTACCAATGTACTACTTTATTAACATCTAATATCTTCGACTATCTTAGTTTTTCAATTCGTACAATTTATATAAAATATAATATTTTGAAATTAATATACATCAAGATAAATCTAATAATAGTTGTTCTTATATATATCTCTATTATATAAGGGAAGGGAGGAGGAAGATGGTGTCCCCCTCTGAAAATACTAAATTACCCTGAATGATCTAATGGAATAAAAAAAATTACAAAAGAAATCAATTTAAGAACCTTTTCTCATTTCAACTTGACATTCTAAATAAGTTAAAAATGGTATATGCATTAAATATTTCAATCAAAAAATTAAATGGATAAAATATATTGACCTTTTTTTTAATAAGAGAAGTTGGTATACACTCACTACCTTTGAATTTGATACTCTTTAATTCAGTCAAACCAACTCATTATGTCTATTCTTTTTGTTCAAAATTCATTCACAAGAAATTAATATTAAAATTCACTCACAACCTTTGTTAATTTTTTACATTAGCGAATTAATATATCTAAATTCATCTAACTATTAATCTTTCACATTTTAGTGTAATCATAACTGTAGTAAGAATAGAGTATATAATATAATAAAAAGTTTTGAAATTAACGCACGCATCGCGTGCATATAATTCTAGTAACTTTATAGTCGAAGTGGGATAGATGAACAATGTAAACGTAAAAGTGAACAATAATATAAAGTCGAGGGGGATATGAAATAGTAAAAGGGACATAGTTACTTTATATGAGAAGGGAAAAAAAAGCACTTAGCTATTTTAAAATCATTGAAAACAAAAATAAAAACAAAAAATAAAAAATAGGAAAATGAAGCTTTCAAAATCTTTGAAAACAAAAGATAACCTAAAAAGGAAAAAAGGAAGCTGAAAAAAATTAAAAAATGTTGCAGGTGGGATTTGAACCAGGGATGGAGAGATGGAGTCAGTAATAATTATGACAATCAACAAACCAATGAGCCAACGCTATGTTTCATTGATGTAATGCGAACAAATTTGATTTATCCGCAAATAGCAGATTAGAAATCAGCAACATTGGGCCCCTTTCTTCTTTGGGCCCTGGGCGGTTGCCCCTCTAGACAACCCCCAGGGCCGGCCCTGTGTGTTGTGTGCAAACCTCCTTGAATACAATTCAATATTTTATCGTATATAGAACTGTGAGTAAACTGGAAGTACTTGAGGATAAAAAGAAATGAGATCTACTTGTGCAACCTTCTATAATGGGGTATAATTTCTTGACACTAATTGAAGGGAGAAAAAAGCTATCACCATTTAATTTAAATGGATTGGTGGATTTTATCCTAGGCATTAGTGCATTACCATCTCATGAGTAAAAATAAAAGGCATATGCTCAATCTTTGATGTTTTTAAATACGCAAAGAGTCACTAATAAGTTAATGAAGATATCTCGTTACATGCAGCGTGTGACAACTTATAATTTGATAATTGGTGGTGGCTCATTTCTTCAAATCTCAAATATTCGGTCATTTCCTCTCTCTTTACCTGCTAGAACTTTTAAATTTTCTAATGTATTACATGTTCTTTCCATATATAGTTCCATCTCATGCAACATTATTCTTTCCATTATGTAATTTTATCAAGACAACATCTTTAATGAGTTCTTACCCTCTCTTCGTGTGAAGGAGCCTTTGAAGGGAAGAATACTTCTTCAAAGTTCCTCTAAAACAGAGATCTATAAGTGGCATCTAATTACCAAGTAGTGCGAATTACAGTGAGAAAGTTTGTAGCTCTGACGCCGAGGCAGCATGGGATCAAACCTCACTAGAGGCACTTCCGAGGTGGGATTTTGTTAAGTTTGTGTCTGGCAATCAATACCAATCTCAATTCAACAAATTTTTTCTTTTTCTTGATGATGAAAACGTTAATCTTTTCGAATCCATCAATCGTCAGTCAAACAGGGACGCCATTCTTTTCGAACCTGTAAATTTTTCTTTTCCTTCTTGATGAGAAGGTCATTATTTTCTAACTCACCAAATATTTCAACAAAGCGGGAACGCCATTCTTTTTCAAACCCGTTAAGTATACGAGGGACGCCATTCTTTTCGAACCTCTTATCACATATATATCAATTCACGGGAAACACCGTTCTTTTCGAATCCCTCAATTTCTCTTGAGCATTGGATCACGCCACGTCATCAGCATGTCACTATAATCAATGTCTTCTTCATCATTATGGTTATCATCCTCAAGTATTACTTTCTTCCCAAAAAAAATTCACAACGGGAGAATTATGTAAAAAAAATTGTGTAAACTTATGATTTTCGCAGCTAGCAAATTCTCGCAAGATTTCTTTTTTCTATTCTTCTCATCCCTTACAATCTTTTGTAAAGGTTTGTGGTTTATGAAGCCTCCGTGCTTGGGGAGAGAGAGTCAACGCTTCAAAGAGTAACGGAGCAAGACGACTACACATCAAAACTTACCAATCAAAATAAAAAAAAATCTACTTGCGAGGGGTTAACAAATCCAGCCGGTGGGTCTTTACACGGAACCCACCTAAGCAGGAACAATATTTTCTAGTTTTACCCAAGATCTTAGCTTGAAACATACGTCTGTGTTAAGTTTGTGTGCGAACCAATACTCAATCTCAATATTGGTCACACATTTTCATTAATCAATCACATATTTATAGTACAAGATTAGAAAACCATACTAGACACTAACTCCTAAAATATATCCAACTAGACTCCTAGTTGTATAGTAGATAAACTATATCTCCTAATTCTATCTTATTAACTTTAATCATATCTCCTAATACTAGACTTCTATTATCAGATTAATATCATATATGATAATCTATCAACTAGGATAACTACGTTATCCTCAACAGATTCCCTTACCATCTCCCCACTCCCAAAGGATCTTACTTGTATAACTGAATCAGATTCACTTCTCCTTACCAATAAAAAAAGTGACATTCCAATTTCTTCTCGGTGTCGTGATAGTGGCCATCTCATAATCACTAATGGAAAACAATGTATATTTGAGCGTAAGATTTTCAGTCTAAGCTAGCAAATTAGGTAGAATCCTACACAGAATCTGCAAGCATTAGAAAGGGTGGGTGACGTGAATTGGCACAAGAGACATAAAGAGTTCTAAAGGCCAAATGTTACAATTAATTAGATATGTGTAATTTAAGCTCCACTTGCATATATAACTATAATATCTGGTATCTGAAAACCACAATAAATGGAGAATTTCTTTAGTTTTAAGTGTCATTATCATTTCCACCCTACTTTAGGCCCTCCATCATTTGTTGTAATTAAACCATGTGATGTACACGACTAATTAATAAAACTCTTAGTCTCTTTTATAACTACTACGCACCCCAATATGATCCGTATAACATTATCAGATGTATTATATTGTGCTTAGCTTTTGAACATAATACACTAAGCATTGTCGTCCGTGGGAGATTGGTAGGATACTCATGTTTAGTAATTACCCTATCGTAAATTGTAGTTTGTTATCTAACGCTGATCGTATTATTAGTTATGATTTTATTTTTTATTTTTACCACCTTTCAAAATCACAATTTTCAATATAACCACTTTATAAGTTCATTTTTTAAAATAACCACCTTATATGACCTAAATCTCTTTAAATACATACCAATGAATGATTTCGTCCAAAAAAATCGTTCTTAAAGAAGGGTTTAAACTTTGTATACATTATCGTGAATAGAGGTGGAGGTGATGAAATCGTTCTTAAACCCTTTTTCTAGGACGATTTCCTAGACTTAATCACAATTGGTAGGAATTTAAAAATATTTAGGTCATATTAGATGGTTATTTGAAAAATATAAGGTGGTTATTGTGAAAAACTTGATTTTATAAGGTGGTTAAAGTCAAAAAAATCCTATTAGTTATAGCTAGATTTATCTTTTTTGGTTGGGTAGGTTATATTGAATTCCAGGAAATATCTTCGGTAGGTAGGGGAGAAATCGAATATCCCTTTTATAAGGGATGAGGCTGAACTCTCAAGCACTTTGGCTAACCAAAGTGATGTCATCAACTGTTGTTCTAATTATAACTAATATATTGTTGAAATTATGTTATGCTAGCATCATAACAATTTGACTTGTATGTTTGTTTATGCACAACTTTGACTATTTCTTCTTAGTTAATATTACAATGATTTACTAATTTGAAAATGTACATTGAGACAAATCAAATAAGATCATAATAACATTTTATTTTATATATGGATTAAAAACTAGGGTAAAAGATATGTCAATATTGTAAAAATCAAATTATTACAAATTTAGAGAAGTTGAGGAATTATATATTATTTGATTTAACTCTGAAAGTTATTTATCTAAATAGTTCAACTTCGACAAGTATTATGATATGAAAGAAGGGTGCGTCTTGGGTGTAACATGTTACACCATAACGGATTGTGTACCAACATCTCATATGTGTGAACTAATATTAGTGTTTCATATCATTATTACTCATTTTTATATATGTAATTATCGGCGTATTTCATATCATTTTTAAACTATCTCGTGTCATTTTTTGTAAATTTCTTTCATGTCATTTATAAAACTCTATCATGTCATTATAACTTCTATGACATTTTCTCCAAATCGGACTTCTCCGGAGCAACTCCGAATCTTTCTTCTCCGAACAACGCGAATCTGGAATTTGATTTGAAGTTGATGAAACCCTAACTTAGAGAAATACAACAACAATTAACAAAGAAACGCCGATTGGACGCCATTTTAGACTTCTCCAACGACATTTCCTTCATCGCCACTTTCGCGGCGTAAGTAATTTCGAGCTTTCTCTCCTCCACAACCACTATAAAATCTTAGCCATCGCCATCTCCGGTGAACTCTCGTCTCTCGACACTCTCGGTTCTCTCTCCTATTTCTTTTCAACACATGAATCCGCCATTTTCGACATCATCTGAAGCAGGGAGCTGGGAGAGAGAAAGAGAGGAGAGAGAGGAAACGTTGAAACTCACCTTCGATTTTTGACATTTTTGTTGCGATTTTTTATTCAAATTCGTCTTCTTGACCTGATTTCATTCGAGTCGTCTCCTTCTTCAATCCGTTCATTCAAATTTCATCTTCTTCTTGTTTGGATTATCTAATTACGGTATATTCGCTAATTCGATCGAATTTCGCATCTAGAGTTTCTTGACATTGAAGAAAGCAAAGGAATCGCGGTCGGTTTGGATATTCAAATATGCAATCGAAGAAATTTGGGGGAATGTTGTAAGGATTGAAGAGAGAGAGAGGAGGTATGGGTTGAAATGAAAAAAACAATGGATATAACGGGGGTAGAAAATATTTTTGCACGTGCGAGGTAACTTTTACACCTCAAGATATGGTGTAATGATTACACCCAATACTTTGTGATGAAAGAAATATTATCAAATCTAAGTATATTACAATGACACTATTGTTTGTACTATTAAGACCATTAATACTGTTATTATAGCTAAGTACATTATTATTATGACTCTTTTGAACTATTATTACTAGGACTACCTGTTTTAACTTTGAATCATATATGTATTATATATCCTAGCTATTTGACAGAAATAATGTGAGATTACAATGGTAGAGCTCCCACCTTTCAAACTTAAAGTTGGGGTTGTGTTTGATTTTTTTTTGATGCAAAAGAGGGAAAAACCCGACCAACTACAAACTAGAAACTAAGTGATAAGGCGAGGATAGGCTACGCCAACTATATCATCGTGGAGGAGGGGGAAGCTAGAGATGCGGTGGAGTATCAAAATATATCCACCTTTCCTCAAGATCCTCCCCATGTTGGCCAACCTATCCGCAACCTTATTACCCTCACGATAACAATGAATGAAACTAAAATTACAACCAAAAAGAGCTAATCAAACGACGACAATAATTAAGAATATGAACTACTTCCCCACCATGGTAGTCTATGCTTCGAATTCCTTCCGGACATGCTTAGTTATCCATTTGCAATACTAGCTTCGACACCCATTGATTGTAATACTCCGTATTTTTATTAACTTATTATTCATGATCTTAAAAGGTTTTATTTACTAAAAAGACTTATTATTTATTAGAAAAGTTATTAAAGTAGCCTTTTATATTAAATTATGGGTATTTTAACTAAATCCTAGCCCAAATTGAATGTTGGGCCTATGTTTACTAGTTTTTAAATCCAAGTGTTTTGTTTAAAACAAAAATATTTAAAAGAATTTAAGAAAGAAAAAAAAAAAAAAAAAAAAAAAAAAATCGGCGCATAGTGCGGTAGGCATGTATACTTCACATTGATGTTGGGTTGTTTTCTTTTTAATCTTAGTTGTTATTTTATAGATTAACCTTCTAGAATTATGTATTGTGGATAATTTATATCTTTTCCGATTCTCGGTTGGGTGATCTTTAATATATAGTGACATGAGTAAGGAAGGAAAAATTTATGATTTTTTGGAAACAAGAAGTAGGAGATTAATGGTTTATACTAGCTTGGAGGAATTATTAAGATTTAGATAAGTTAAATATTTTGTTTATGGATAAAGTCAACACCATTATAGCAATGATATAGCTACAACCTTAAAAAGGTGGCAAAATAAGGGAGATTATGAGGACCTTATAGGTATATGAGATATCATATTTGAAGTTCGATTTAATTAAGGAATCTTACCCTATCTTTGAATTGCAAATATATTTAAAGGAGTTATCGTTGTTATAGTTAAGCAAAAGAAAGTACGAAAGACCATATTTGAATTTTTAGTAGGTTCATTTAGATCCTTTTTGTTTTAAAAGGTGGAAGTAAGATACTAGAGTTTTCCAAACGTCATGCTAAGTTGATTTTGGGGTATTATTGGGTGTCAAGAGGAGTATTATTTTTGGAAGTAGTCTTGAACTCTTGATTGAATAGTGATGTATTATTGTTGTTACAATGAGTTATAAAGGATTGGGTATATTAATTATCAAAGGAGTCAAGTAACTTTAATAATGGAAGAAATATACTTGTTGGAAAAAAAATCGGAAGTTTAATAAAGGAGAAACGGGAAGAAATTAGTCAATCAAGGTAATTCATTTTGGAAATAGTAGTCATATTTTTGTCTTATGGATTTAAGCATTGAGTATATATTATGTGAAGGAGTTAATTTCATTAAAATATCAATTTTGAGGCAAGATTGTTTATTTATTGTCTAAAGTCCTAGTTGAATACTTGTCTGTTTTGAGAGAATATTGATTATGGTATTTCATGGAAAATTTGAAAATGATTTTCGAGGAGTTCTAGTTTTGAGGTCCTAAGTAAGGAAGACTCGCTTTTCTTGAAGTATGTGTTTTGTTATTATGTTAACAAGTTTAGCATATGAAATGATTTCATTTGATTTGTAATAAAGTATGATCAACGTTATTTTGTTGATATTCATGAGTTTTGTGAATCTTTTTGAGGAGAGAGCATTTTTTTTATAAAAGAAAAGGCATGTTTGATTATGGCATTTTCAAGTAAAGCTTACAAAAGATTTTATAATTTTCTTTTACTCACTATATTATAACATTTTTTTAATATATTAGCATTCACCTCAAGTTGTTTTTCAGTAACACTTGTTTTAGTATCAATATTAGTTCTTTATTAATTTTGGAAAATTTTCCTATTCAAATTTTATAAACTTTTCGGTTGTCATAAACTACCCTTTTTGACTTAGTTAAATATTTTCTTTATTATGTTGATTTATTATTGAAGGCAAATATTTCTATTATTAATACCTTGGAAAAGAGGTTAATTTTCAAAGCTAAAAAAAAAAAGATATTTTGAAAGTATTATCTATCTAGTAATTTTGTTATTCCA
Source organism: Beta corolliflora (assembly GCA_947648045.1). Lineage (NCBI taxonomy): Eukaryota > Viridiplantae > Streptophyta > Magnoliopsida > Caryophyllales > Amaranthaceae > Beta > Beta corolliflora. Next base: position 45,437 of record CANSZD010003280.1, on the reverse strand, counting down.
TTTCCAGAATGACTCTTATATTGTTTGTATTACAAAGTTGGTAAATAATTTTTAAGTTAAGTTTTAAGTCTTAGCGAGTTACGGGCGTAACTCCTTTTAAGAAGGGGTAGAATGCGATAGAGTTTCGCGCTTTTAACTTTAAAATGCTTTATGTTTGACCTAATTTTGACTTATTAAGTGAGCCAACTTACTTTTATAGAAATTTTTTTGTAGTATATGTGAATTACTTGTTTTATTTCTTACTTGCTTGTTCAAGTTTCGAGGACGAAACTTCTTTTAAGCTGGAAGTGCTGTAATACTCCGTATTTTTATTAACTTATTATTCATAATTTTAAAAAGGTTTTATTTACTAAAAAGACTTATTATTTATTAGAAAAGTTATTAAAGTAGCCTTTTATATTAAATTATGGGTATTTTAACTAAATCCTAGCCTAAATTGAATGTTGGGCCTATGTTTACTAGTTTTTAAATCCAAGTGTTTTGTTTAAAACAAAAATATTTAAAAGAATTTAAGAAAGAAAAAAAAAAAAAAAAAAAAATTCGGCGCATAGTGCAAAGGCATGTATACTTCACATTGATGTTGGGTTGTTTTCTTTTTAATCTTAGTTGTTATTTTATAGATTAACCTTCTAGAATTATGTATTGTGGATAATTTATATCTTTTCCGATTCTTAGTTGGATGATCATAAAAATTTATTAGATCTTAAGTAGATTAGTTTATCTTTTCGTTAAATACATCTTTTAGTTTCCTAGTCCTACTTCGACTCTACCTATCCAACTAATATAAATAGGGGTCTCCACCCATCATATTCTTTCGCACCAAATTTGAGAAATACATCTCTTTTCTCAAGTTTAAACTCTCTCTCTCCCCTCTTAGCCTACCCTTTCTCTTCTCCTTAGTAGTTATTAATTTTTAAGGTGCGTGTATATGTAGATCTTTAATAATTGTTTTGCAAGCGTAGTATCATGTTTTTAGGAAAATATTTTAGATTAAAGTACATGTTTTTATAAGTTTTATTATGAATTTCATAAGTTTTGGATGATCATGTTTAAACATGAGATTATTATGAATTTGGGAAGCATCTTATTAATGTTCCATATTCACTTATGTTTGTAGTTTTGTACTTAGCGTGAGATATCACGCCAATTTATGTCAACATATTTTTCATAATGTACTATTTTATTATTAGTAGTATTAAAATTTATATTATTACTAATATTAATAATATTATTATTATTTCAAGATTAAATGATTTATTTTATCTATGCCTTTATATGACTAAGTTTATAAAATTATTATTTCCGAAGGATTTTTTACTAGATATATGATCTTTTATGATCGCAATTATAAAGAGGCAACGGCTTGTTATTAATTAGCAAGAACGGTAACTGTTATTATTATTTACCCAGGGCAACGGCTTGTTATTTATTAGCAAGAACGGTAGCCATTATATTATTTACCCATGTACTTTTTGTATAAGTCATGTGGACAAGGTAGTTCCCTCGTCATAAACTCATTAAGGAATACTAAACTTGGGGGGTGTGCACACTTTTAGGAAAGCTAAGGTACCTAGGCAAGGAAAAGGAGTTTTATTAAAGTTAAATACTTTATGTTATATAATTATCAAGTATTCAAGGAAGGCTTTTCGAAACTAAATATTTCAAATGTTTAATTAAATAAAGTGTTTAATATTCCGCATATACATGTACTCGGTATTTTTACTGACACGCGTTTTGTTTGTTTTTGTTTTATGGCTTTGTCCCCTGTGATGACCCTATTTTGGCAGCAGGGAATTTACAAAGTTGATATGATGCATACTTCATATGGGAGCTAGTGAGGAATCATAATTAGTCAAGGAGTTGTTATTTTATTTTCTTTATTTCCATTGTTACGGTTGTACAATAAAGTTTATATCAATAAAGAGAAGTTATTTCGATTATTCCGCTGCATTAGTTTAAAGTTCGGTTAGTTGTTAGTATTAAAGCCTTTAACGTTATCACGTGACGGTAATACTCTCAAGTTTCTCAATGAGTTTTATATTAAAATATGTTCTTTCAAAAGAGAGAAATTTGGGGGGTGTTACATTGATCTAGCCATCTCAAAGTTCCATTTCCGCTGCTAAAATCTCAGCTTTGTAAGAGGTACACACCCCAAAATTTGCAGCAAAGCCACGGATGAAAACTCCTCTACTATCTCTCAGCACTCCCTCCACCCAAAGGCCTCGGGAGCCCCTCGCGGCCCATCCCAGATAAGTGTGATCCACCCCACGTGGTGCAAGCCATCGAACAAATATCTCTCTCTTACTATATGCGTTGCCCCCATGATGTGCACTTTTATATATTGTTTTTAGATGCATTTTTTATTACTTTTAGAACTCCTTTTAGAGCATTTAGGTGCATAGTGGCATGAATTACGTAAGTTGTGCTCTCACTACTCCCCCGTTTGCGTGTTTCGATGATTTTCGGGTTATTTTGATGCAAATTGATTATGATTATCTAAGATTAAGCCTATTAATCATTGAGGATGAAGATAGCTTGCATAAGGATCACAATGCATCCGTTTGGGACAATTTCGAGTTAGAATGAAGCAAAGAGCTAGTGAAAGAAGTGCCAAACCCGACACTGTTCACTATTTTGATCATAACTTTTCTTTCCTTTTGTGAATATATATATATATATATATATATATATATATATATTTGTTCTCCTTGTCTGCATTTTAGTGTGTTGTCATGGAGTGGAATAATTATAGTTCGAGGGGGATGTTTTTTCTAATTATCAAGCCAGATATGATTATTCGAGTATTATAATGCGAATGATTATGTTTATGATGCATCATATGATTGTCAAAATTTACAAAATTTGTGCATGAATTCCTATGAATATTCCCATTACCCAAATGAGTCTTATGTGCTGATTATACCCAATGTTATCAACTCGAAGTGAATCATTATTTTCAACCCAAAACATCGAGTGTCAGGAACTATTTAACATGATGAAAGAGTATATTGTTAAACATCATGAAGATTTAAATGAATTAGCTCATGATTACCAAAACATGGCGAAATCTATTGAATTACTTGCTGTGCAACAATCTACTAATCAACATGTTATACTTGATGATAATGATTTTGGTGTTGAGAATTATACTTCAGAGGAGAAAGGCATTGATTTGACTCATGATAATTTGTTAGAAGGTAAGGGTGTAATTGGTGAAGTTGGTAGTGAGTGTCTCTATGTTGACGAATCTATAGTTGAGAGTGAATTGTCCGACACTTTTCGATAAACTTTTCGTCCGCATATGAGTCTAAAGTTGAGAGTGAGATAATGCATGAGTCTTTGTCGGTTTCATCGACTTGTTTTTTGAGTCCTCATGTTCCCTTCTCTAAAAAACTTGATCTTATTCCTTCTTCCCCTTTATTATATCCTCCATCGTTCCTTCTTTCTCCCCTTTTGAATGACTCTCATGATCATGTAAATAATGTACAATTAGTTTCTTTTCCTTCTTTTGAGTCATGTAAAAAGACTAACGATTTTTCTTTTTCTTCTTCTTGTAAATATAATTTTTCCTTTGATTTTTCTTTTTTTTAGTTTTAGTAATTTTTTAGTACTAACTTTTTTTATTTTTCCTTTCCACTCTTATATAATATGCTCTGAGATGTTTGCAAGAACATATGCTAAGCTTCTTAGAGCATTGAACTATTATGAGTGATCTACTAGTCTTAAGCGTCAATGCAAGACCTTAAATTTACGCTTATCGAGAGGCAACCCGACTTTGTTCATTTTTTTTGGTTTGACTAACTTTGCTAATGTGTGATGAAGTCTTTTGCTAGGTACAAGCATAGCCATTTTTTTTGCTAAGTTCCTTTGCCTCATTACAACTATCGATTGTGGTGGAGGTGTCGATGCTTTTTGACACTCCCTTTGATTACCCACCCCCTTTTGTAAGTTGTACCTCTCCCTCATTTAATTCCTCTTTGTTCACATTGAGGACAATGTGTCATTCGACTTGGGGAGGATGTTTGTCATCATTACTTAGTGCATGTTAGTTGCATTTAGTGTAGATTTCATTGCTTTCGTAGGATGTTGCACGGTTTGTACCGCTCACTAGGAGTGGGAGTTTACGTGTAACCAAAAATATTGTACTTTTTCTTATTTGCATTAGCATATTTCATCTCATACTAGATTTCATGTCATCTTTGTTTGCATCTATGGGATTATTATTAGACACTTTTTGAGAACCTTGTTGATATCTTACTACAATTCATAAGTGTCACTCATCTTGTTCATGATACTTTATAGCACGATTGTTTCGCAATTGATTGTTTGTGGTAAGATTGATTGATCTCTCTGGCTCGATTTAACTTTCGTCGTGCAAACACCTCAAACTAAGTGAGCCATGCCTATAAGTCGACGTATACGTGTCGGCTTTGTTCTTTCATGTGTGATTAGTTCCTTAGTTGTCGCATTGATCTTGATTTTGACTTGGTACTATTTGATATTGATAGTGCATACATTTTGATATGATTGAGGCATTCTATTTCATGATCTTAGGTCCCGAGTTATTCTTGTTTTCATATTATCTTTCCTCTAGCCCCCGAGCCTTTCCGACTATGTTTGATTGCTACCTACATTACAAGCCATTGGCCCCATTTGATATTTGTCCTAAGCCTAGCTTGGGAGCAAGTATTAGTTTTGGTTTGGTTTGTATTGAATTAAAGTGCTCTATGTGTGGTTTAGAAGGATGTAAAAAGTATGTTTAGTGAGCTTTGAAATTGAATTGAAAGTTCGAAAAAAAAGTGAAAAATGAAATGAAAAAAAAGAAGTGAAAAAAAAAGTTGTGAATAAAGTGAAATAAAAAGGGTTTTGATTGAATTTCTTGAGTGAAAAAGGTTATTGATTATATTTGGAGATTGTTGGTTGTTGCGTGGAGTTGTTGTGGATCGTTCTTGGTCATATTTTCAGCTATATGATGCCCCCCTTCTTGGGATTTCCACCACAATTCCCAAAATTATTCCATACCTTTAACCTCAACCTCATTACAACCCTTAAAAGTCCTCTTAATCATTGTGTATTGTATTGTTGAGTATTAAGTGAGTCAAAAGTCAAAGTTAAAGAGTATATGTTTCATCCGAGTCGACTTGTTTTAGGTTGAGTGTCATCATTTATCCTTTAAACACATGAGACATTTGAGCGCACATGACTATAGTGAGGTGCATCGGGTTTGGTTAAATCCAGCGTGGGAGAGATGGTATGCGGTATGATTGGAGAGTCGATTGCGATACATGACATGCTATGCGGCTTTGTTCGAACTTGTTTTGATGCTTGGTTTGTGTAGTGATTGTATCCCTCGTGTTTTAAATTCAGTGTTTGACCTTATAGTCCTTTATTGTAGGTTGTCTTTCTTTTTTCAATGTCTATGTCTTATTGCTTGGGACAAACAATGGTTTTAGCTTGGGGGAGTTTGATGTGTCACTTTTATATATTGTTTTTAGATGCAGTTTTTATTACTTTTAGAACTCCTTTTAGAGTATTTAGGTGCATAGTGGCATGAATTACGTAAGTTGTGCTCTACTACGTATACTCCCCGTTTGCGTGTTTCAATGATTTTCAGGTTATTTTGATGCAAATTGATTATGATTATCTAAGATTAAGCCTATTTATCATTGAGGATGAAGATAACTTGCATAAGGATCACAATGCATCCGTTTGGGACAATTTCGAGTTAGAATGAAGCAAAGAGCTAGTGAAAGAAGTGCTAAAACTGACACTTGTTCACTATTTTGATCATAACTTTTGATACAAAATTGATAATTAAGAAATTCCTGTTGGGTTGAAAACTAGACTTCAAGGGCTTTCCAATGATAGGTCACACACCCCAAAAAGAACTTCTGGTTTAAGAGTTACAGCCTTCACAAGTTGAAGCAAAATCGCAGATTGTCCCCGCCCGATCGGGCCGAGAACATTTTTCATCCGTTGCGTTTTAGAGTTGAAAACAAGGGAAAAGACTCCCGCCCGATCCCATCGGACGAGCTTGCCCGATCGGGCGGCAGTCCGTCATATTTCCGAAACATAGAGCCTTTTGCCCGATGAGGTCGAGCGAGTTGGCCCGATCGGGCCGAGCACCCGGAAGCTTATTATTGTTAGGTTTTTAAAGCTTCCCTAGGTTATTATAAATAGCTTAGTCTTTTATTTTGTCACACACCTTTTTTATAACAACTTTTCACTTTTCATTATTTAGTCTCTTTCTCTCTAGCTTTAGTTTAGTTTTCTCTTCTTCTTTTTCTCTCTAGTTTTTAGTTGTAAACCCTAGTTTCTCTTTTCTTCATTAATTCATAAGTTTCATTATTTCATTCTCTTATTTTTATTGATTTCTTTTAATTATGTTTTCCTTTCTCTTTCTAGATGTAGTTTTTATTCTTTATTTCATGATTGAGTAGTTTTTATTTCTAGGGTTTGGGAATCCATGTTTATGCGCTATAATTCTTGATGGATATTTATTGATGGTTTCATTAGTCATTGTTATGTCTAATTGATTAGTGTTTTCATTGTTAATCTTGCAATCTGATCAATTGTCTGATTAAATATTGCTAATAATTGTTTGTATTGACCAATATCTTACTTTTAGAGGCTTGCCTACAATTAGCAAATTTGATTATGTTGAGCGACCGTACTAGCATATGTTGATTCGAGAGCGTTAAGATCCGACTGTAGGATTAACCTGTGCTCTAGATATCGATTAATTGAACTATTGATGATATTTTGATAGATTATAGTTATAAACATGGTGAACCATTGCCGTAGATCCTTTTAGTTTTATTTTCATAGTTTAGAACCTTAATTATATTATCTCTGATCTTATTTAGTTTCATCATACCTTATAAGCTAGATTAGAACGACCATCTCTCTGTGGATTCGACCCTACTTACCCTACTACATTGTTAGAGGGTTTTGCAGAATTATTTTTGACGGTGTTATGACCTATCACCCCACAATATCACGACCATTAATAGCTAACCATGTCTCCTCTACCTTGGCACGAATAAAATGGCTTGTATCAACCGAGATATCTTCGTATCTTCCAAAAGCTTAGGTATTTCTCCATCTCCAGTTCCACCATAGGGGTGGTAGCAAACCACGTGGGCCAATCTTATGAGAAAACCGAGCCATCCGCATTTAAGTTCCTTAGTAACCACCTCAAAGTTACCAACGATAGAAACCCCGGATGTTAAGCTGCTCCACCAACACTTAACCAAATGGCTCACCTAGGGTAATCACATAACGAATTGGATGAGAGTTTCATCTTCATTTGAATTGCATCTTTACATCTTGATTGGGTCATCGGTGAGATGGCGCTTAAGGCGATTTGAATTGCATAAGAGTCTTCCATGGAGGCTTAACGAAAGGAAGGCTTTCACCCTTGCCGCACCGGGTCCGCCAAACCATGTCCCACTTTGGATTCTTCTCCAGTTGATCACTTTCACGCATGAGTTGAAGAACATACTTAATAGAAAAGCCACCGTATTTTGAACCCTTCCAATACCTTAAGTCCCCCCACTTTTGAATTTTCTATTAACTTGTGGGCCGCAATTGAATCGAGCACATTATCGGGAAGAATGTCCGCAAATAGCTCCCATCTCCATCCTTGACCAACTTGCCAAAGTTCTTCAACAATTGCACCATCAATTTCGGTAGGGATATTGTCCCAAAGAGCGTGGACATGCCATTACCCGAGTGGCTATAGCATAACCCTTATTGACCCATTGGGCGTTTTCAACAATACCCCTCTACACGTTGGACATGTTAGAAGATGGTTGGAACATGTCAATATCGCAGCGACCTTTACACTATTTTTGTCTAAGTACCCTCGACCACAACGCATTGGGTTCGGCTAGCACTCGCCACCCTAATTTGGTAAGAAATCCGAATTCGATTGTCGGGCTGAATGTATACTCAACCCACCTCTCATTTCGGGGCGCCGCAATGTGTCCCATGATAGAAGATGTATGCATTTTTTCTCTTCACTCCCTCCCTGGACAAACCTCCTCACCTTTTTGTCAATGGAGTCACAAATGGAGCGTGGGATTTTTTGCCGTTTGCATCGAATAATTAGCTAACTAAGTCACTGTGGATTTAGCTTGTAACTCGTCTCCGCAAGAGAAAGGTACTTAGATTTCCAACCCGTCGGCGTCTATCTATTTTCTCACAAAGATGCGCATATGTGTCTCCGGTAACTCTACTCGTAAGAGTAGGCATGCCCAAGCATACCAAGATCCCGCGTGGCCGTCATGTTCAACTCGCTACGATTTCCATTTGAGTGTTGCTCGGTACATTTCGAGAGAAATAAACCGTGGACTTACGGTGGCTGATTTTTTACCCCCGAAGCGTCACAAAAACGTTTAAGGCAACTCATTATCACTGCGCCCGCTCCATGGATGCCTCGCTAAATAAAATAATGTCATCGGCGAAAAACAAGTTCGAGAGTAGCGGACCACCCCTACTTGCATAAATTGGCTTCCAATGCCCGCCAATAACAGACTTCCTCAATGATTTGATTTAAACGCTCCATACATAAACAAATAAATATGGAGAAAGAGGGTCACCTTGTCTTATACCCCTAGATGGGTGAAAAATTCGGTTTCTCACCATTCCAAAGAATTTGCATTGAAGCTGTTGAGACACATTCCATGATGACATCAATCATTAAAATCGGAAAATTCATCTCCACAAGAGTATCTCTAATGAAATCCCAACGCAAACGATCATAAGCCTTTTCAAAGTCAATCTTGAGCGTCATATAACCCTTACCACTTTGTTTGCGTCTCATTGAATGAATCACCTCTTGAACAATTACAATATTGTCTCGTAATCCGACGTCCCTAAGACAAAACTTGTTTGAGTACGGGAAGTAACCTTAGGCATGAGAGGGTTTAATTCGATTGACAATGGCTTTGGTAATGATCTTGTAGGTGACATTACAAAGGCCAATCGGGCGGAATTGGAATGGAAGCTCAAGGTTGTCAATTTTTGGTAACAAATAGCAAGGAACGTTTCATTAAGAGACTGGGAAGACCTTTCCCCTTCTAATGCCAAGAGAACCATGGAGTATACTTTAGGGGCAACCACTAGGGGTGCAAGTTATTTGGTTAAAAACCGAAAACCAAACCAAACCAAACCGAATTAATAATCTGGTTTGGTTTTTTTTAAAATTTGGTTTGGTTTGGATTGGAAAATTTTCATTTTTTTCGGTTTTCGGTTTGGTTCGGTTTTTATTTTAAAAACCGAAAAAAACCAAACCAAACCCGAAGTTTGCCTATCCTATATGGGTTTTGATGTTTTTATCAATAATCTTTAGTTCTAGTACTTTAATTTTAAGCTTTAGTTGAAATTTGAAGTAATTCTTCTATGTTTGATGTTTGAAACTTGATAATTTTCGTATTATTTGTAAGATTTGGAAAAAAAATTTGCATCATAAAAGAATTTCGGTTTTTTGGTTTGGTTTGGTTTTGGTTTTGTAATTTCGGTTTGGTTTGGTTTGGTTTGGGACAAATTTTGGTTTGGATTTGGACTTGAAATATGAAAACCGAATTTATTTTGGTTTGGTTTGGTTTTGCCCCAAAACCAAACCAAAAACCAAACTTACACCCCTAGCAACCACACTCCAATTTTTCTGGAAAAATAGCGCCTGATACCCATCGGGCCCGGAGGCCTTTAGAGCTCCCATGTTGTGAATCACATGATCAATATCACTGCGAGTGTTTGGCCGCGTTAACATACTCCAGTCCTCATTGGATAATGCCGTACAAATGCCCGTTGGAATATCATAAACTTCAGCATCCTCCTCAGCCGTAAACATGTTCTTATTATAATATGACGAAACAAGGTCCTGCACTTGTTGTTTGTCATGTATCCACTCATCATCATTGTTCTTAAGAGAAGGTGTAAATGAGACGAGACAACTCGCGAGCTACTCGAGATCGACTCGGTCAAAACCTCGACTCGAGTAGGCTCGACTCGAACTCGAGCTCGACTCGATGACTAACGAGTCGAACTGAGCTAATACCTACTCGACTCGTAAAGCTCGCGAGAAACTCGAAAAAAAATTATATATAGTACTTGTAATTTCAATAAATAATTCTCAAACTTTTTCAAAGAATTTAATCCACGAAAAAAAAATTATACTAATATAGAAAATATTTTTCATGGTGGACTTTAATCATAGTTTGTCTTTAGACTTTAGGTGATGGTTAACATGTTGAGCTCAAGATTTTAACGAGCCCTAGCCTTAACTCAGCTCGAAAGCTCATGAAAAAAACAAAAATTATTAAAAACGTTATTTCATGTAAAATATTAAATTTCCCACATTGGTTTTTGTAGTGTAACCAATAGTTTTTTCGATAAAAAAATGTTACTACTATAGCTATCCTTATTGTTTAATTTGAGTTGTCCCACATTGGTTGGGAAACAAAAGTTTAAGTTTGTGTTCTTTATAAATGGAACATAAACTATTTGTTGCATTTCTTCATTAGGTGGAAACTATTGTTTTCTACCAAAGTTTGTTTCATAATAAAGTCCCCATTGGTTGGACAATGAAACACCAACTTTTTTTCCTTTATAAAAGGCTACTCCAAGTACCTAACTCACAAAGACATGGATTGACTCAAGTTCGAGTTGATCCCTATTATTAAATTTTAGTTGTCCCACATTGGTTGGGAAACAAAAGTTTAAGTTTGTGTTCTTTTATAAAATAGAACAAAAACTATTTGTTGCATTTGCATTTCTTCATCGGGTGGAAACTGTTGTTTTCTACCAAAGTTTGTTTCATAAAATTCCACATTGGTTGGACAATGAAACACTAGCTTTTTCCCCTCTATAAAAGACTACTCCAAGTACCTAACTCAAGGTACATGGATCGACTCAAGCTTGAGTTGAGCCTTGATTCTAGTTCGAGTTCGAGCTTGATTCGAGTTCGAGTTCGAGTTCGAGTTCGGAGCTTGATTCGAGTTCGAGCCTCGAGTTTATAGGATTCCGAGTTCGAGTCGAGTTTGATTTTTTCAAGCTCGCGAGTTTTCGAGTCAAGTCGAGCTTGACTTCGAAGTTTCGAAGTTCGAGTCGAGTTTAGCCAAACTCGAGCCCGACTCGCATCATTTACACCCCTACTCCTAACAACCGTGCTAAGATGGAAGAAACTTGTATTCCTATCGCCATCTTTTAACCAATCAACTCTCGCTTTTGATACCATAGGAGCTCCTCTTGATGCAAAACCATGTCCAAGTCCCTTCTTAACTTAGCCTCGAGTTTGATGTACTCGAGCTTTGCTAGTGATAGTGGAAGATTGGATGCCTTTGATTCGAGCCACGAGCGTGCGTTTCTCCTAAATATGATATGAAAAACGCCCCGGCCCACTTTGAGGTCCTCCGAGAGAGTACGCATAAAGGCCGTGGGGTGTTGTTGTTCCAATTTATCTTGGAAAAACACCAAAGGATTCATGCGTGAGCCACGCACTTGGAACCGAAAGTGGATTGTTCATGGAATCAAGCGGCGAAGCCGTTGGGCGAGATTAAAAGCGGACAAAGGGTCTCACTTGTAAGGCCGGTAAGTGCTTCCAACATGGCCTTATCAAACCCGATACTCCAGCCTGAGCTTGCAAAGGGTGCGATCTAGCCTCGCACTTCGCGTGTCTCCATTGAAATTCCTCTAGCCCAAGTGCGGGAAGAGCCCGAGAATTCAACTTCAATCACTGATGGTCTTCAATCTAATGATCGAAGCGAGCGCTTCTACGAGAAGTTTCAGCACAACTAGAACTATGTTCCCAACCATAGCGAAGCTCGTTAAAATCACCCGCTAGAAGCCATGGTTTATCATTCCTAGCCGCAAATTCCGAAAGATCCCGCCACAAAGCTTGCCTTTTGGACTGCCGGGCTAGCATAGATCGACGAGAAATACCAAGGGTCTTCCCTACCCTAGTAATTTCATAGTAATGTAATGATTACTTTGCTCAATAGGACCAATCGTTACCAACCCGGGTTTCCAAGTAAACCCAAAATGCCACCACTAAAGCCTTGTGCATCGACTCTTGTATAACCATTTAAACCCAGGACAATAGCTACTCTTTGGGCGTGCTCACCTCCATATGCGTCTCAACTAGTGCAATGACATTAGGTTTATTAATCCAACCACTCCACTAAGAGTAGTCATGAATTCACGACTCCCGCGCCTAGAACATTCCATACCATACACATCATGGGATAGGATTCACTCCACTAATATTATGATTATTCATCGTAGAATTATTTTGAGATAAGCCAATGTTGATAGCATTATTTAAATACCTCAAAGCTTTATTAATGTCATTGGGGAGCTTCAAAGTTATTATCGCCCTCTGGCGTCTCGGGCCTCGACGCCTCCCATGAGTGAATCTTCATCTCTAGTTTGTGGGTCCGCAGTCCTGTAATCCCTAGATAAGGCTCGTTCATTGGATGTGACACATAAAATCTTTTCCTGGGAAATCATCACTTGGATTGGTTCTCGGGAACACTGGTGAGGAGCTCATAGTGGGTGGCTTGAAATCGGATTGCTTCAATCGAGTCTAGGTTTGCAGTAGGGGAAATTTGTAGGTGGTCGATTGGTGGCTTGGAAAGAGTCAAATCAATTTTCTTTGCCTTGATTAGAGTTTGAAAGAATTGGATTTTTTGGAAGTTCTCGCTAACTCGGCTCTATTATGATCTTTTAGGATAGATTTTGTTTTGGTAGTTTTGGCTTGTTTCCTAAAATCTCGCTTCGGCTTTTGATCCCGAAAAATTTTGGAGCCTTTTGGTGGGATTTGGTTGGATCGGTACCGATTTTGAAGGGAGTCTTTTCAAATGAGAATATCCACACCTCGAGAGGACCGATAAGCGTGTCGCGCACCTAACAAAGATAATTCCCAACTAACCTCCTAACTATGTAGCAGGCAAGTCAAGGTCGAATCCACAGAGACAAACAAAAATTAAACACTAGGTATCTTGACTCAATTTAACTAAACAAGTGATAAACAATGGTGGAAAAGATATTGGACTAATACTAACACTAAACTATGATAACTACTAATAGCACACGAGGTGGAATCAATTAATAAAGGCATCTAGAATTAAGTATCCCCACTAGCACAAGTAATACATGAATAGTTCTCATCCCAAATAACATAATCAATCGCCCAAAAGGAGTAATGCACCCTAAAAATACCAAAGATCTCTCCCGAGTACCTATGGCTACCCTAACAAGATATCATACCTATTCCCATGGAATCATGCAAGAAAGAGACATTAAACATGGCATCACAAATAAATTCCTAGTAATCCTATCTACTTATTCCCATAGAGATATTCATACTCTTGATTGAATCAACAAATCCATCTAGATTCAATTCCCATTGAAAACAAGACATAAGGAATCAATTCAAAATCACCTATCCCTAGTATGATAATGAAAATAAGCACAATTCAATCAAACAAGAACAATTAATCACATCAAATTGGAATTATGGGAGGGATTCATGCATTAATCATTGCTAGGGTTCAACTTAACCCTAGATTATAAAACTACTCACCATAATTGAAATAACAAAGCAATTGATAAATAAATTGAAAGACATAATAATAATAAAGGAAAAGAGGAAATTAGAAAAACTTAGTCTTTACTTCAATGGATCAAACTTGTAGAATTCAAGGTTTAATAATGGAGTTTTCTCTCAAGAGCCCTCTAAAAAGTAATACTCTATTTTCTAATAATCAAAAACTACCCAAAAGTATGTTTTATAAAACCTAATATTGTTTACAAAAACTAGAAAAGGAAACAATTAAAGTCGCGGAAATCGTGGAATAATACTTGACGGCAAGCAGAAACCGCACGAGCGCGCGCTATGTCGCACGGCAAGCGAGATCTCGCTTGGGCGTGCACACGAGACAAGGTTTTGTTGATTTCGTTCACAGATCCGCACGGCAAGCGGGATCTCGCTCGGGCGTGCGCCTTGGTGCATGGGCAAGTGAAATCTTAAGGTGGTCCCGCGAAGACAAAAATTCTTCAATATCCTCATTCCTTCAATCCCAAAGCATTCAAACTCATCTTCTCGCATCGTGAACCGCCAAGTAGACTATCCACGAACCATATTAATTTCTCTTAGTCACAATCGGCCTCAAGAATCGAAAATCACATAAAAGAGCCGAAAGTATCTCGAAATAACACAATGGTTCAAAAGAATGCTCAAATCATGCAATTAGACCTAAGATGCACTAAAAACTACATGAAAATGAGACTTAAGACCTACTTAAATGCAACTAAAAACCGACTTATCAAACTCCCCTGTTAAACTATCGCTTGTCCTCAAGCAATCCAAACTAAGAAATCAAGGAAGGAGTTCAATAGCCGCCTCAAGCAAAGGATTCATGTCAATTTTCAAAACCAATTCAAACATATTTCAAAGTTATCATGGTAGAAAACAATCAAACCTCATAGTATAACACAAGGAAAAGCAACCATCGTACCACAAGCTCTCCCCTAAGCTTCGACTCAATCATGAATATAGTAGCCCTCACTTTAGTCGTGCACAATATCTCTCATGTGTATAAAAAGGGTCGATGATCGCTCAAGGCCCATTCCATTGACTATAACCTACCATAAGCTTGCATATCTTCTCACTCTCCACCACTACGGACTACGTTACATGCAAAGAATCATGAGGACTTCATATGGGTTGTAACGAAGGCTTAAGGTATGGGTATGGAAAGTTTTTGGAAAGTGATGCTCAAAGGGGAAAGTGAAGCTTTTCAAACACCTTTGACAACAATTACCAAACTCCAAACACAAACATTCCAATTGCACTTCATATTTTTTTCATTAACTGAACCATAACTCCTCAAATAGAAACTCCAATTTCCTTTTATTATATACTAAAGTCATAAATCACAATCTTTTTTGTTTTTTTCATTTTATTTTTTTTTTTCTGTTTTTTTTTTCGAAGGATTTAACCAAAATCATCTATAGAGGAAATTAATAGGAGTATTAAAAGTAACTCTGAGGAAATGAACTCAACACGTATCATGAGTTCTAACTAAGCATTATATCACATCAAACACCACAACAAATCTCCAATATCACAACTTAACTACCATCAACATAGCTTCACAATCCCCTAGGTAGAACAAAGTAAAGGGTGAGAGATGTAGCTAACAAAAGAATCGGCTAGGCTCACAAGGGTGACAAAAAGGAGTAATCGATGTAGGTAGCATTTGGCTATGTAGCTCAGAAATCAACAATTGCCTCAATCATATTCAATGCATAAACAAGTCAATGCGGTTTCAAGGAGTATCAATGCAAGTTCTAGAGAATAGTCGTCAAGGAAGAGCATCACACACAAAAGAAAGAAGAAGACTCAAAAGATGTCGCCTATAAGGCATAAGAACATCCTCACTAGGTTGTAGCTACCAACACTGATCAAATCGCACATAGGAGAGACCAATCTTACCACAAACCAATCAATTCCTTGTTAACTATGAGATTCTCAAAAACATTTTTTCTATTTTCACAAGCACATGCATAGATCTTTGCTATCATTGGGGGACTACTCCTAAATGCAACCTAAATGCAAAAAACTACTACGCAAATGATATGCAAGATGCATCCTAAAAAAAGAAACTATATGCAAAAAACGGGAAATAAGGAATGCCTAAATGATGATTAATATGTACACATGGTGTGATATATATCCCTCCCCCCAAACTAAATGGCACAATGTCCTCAATGTGCAATAAAAAGCATGCAAAGAGAAGGGATAAAGGAAACTCAAGGATTGGGGAGGAGCATCATGCATGGGATGATCGCGGAGCCGCCCGTGTCCATCCTCAAGGAATGTGCTATGCGCGAAGATCGCGTAGCAACTCGGGAACATCACCAAAGGTGGACTCGGAAAGCCCTGGGTACCGAGAGGTCATCACATCCACGTAACGCCGCATAGCGGCAATGTAATCGGTGTGAGACTGATGGGAGCAATTGAACCTCTCGTACGAAGGCTCCCAATATCTCCTCTCGAGCGCAAAGAAGGTGGTCAACATAAGGGGGGTACCGGAGGCTCGTCGCCCGAATAGACAACCCCGGAGTATGGCTTGCTGCCGCTTCTGCCTCCTCAACAGAACCCAAGGAAAATCGAGCAAAGAGCGCTTCGCGGGTCGAAGATGACGGTGCGCTCCGGTTTGGAAGGTAAGCATGGGGACGTTGCCCAACCTTCCAAACATACCCCTCTCAGCACCTCATTGAGCTATCCAACCCATGGTCCGGAAAGCCTTCAAATCAAGTCTCGTGCCGCCTGTATGACTCCGCCGACCCGTCAAATCAACACCAAAGGAAAGAGCAATCACGTAAATCATACCACCTATAGCAATTTCACCCCCGAGACTTGGCAACCTCATCAAAATGATCCATGAGCCAAACAAATGGGGTTCAAGAAACTAGCTCCATCTACAAGACACCACAAAATAAAAAGCTCACGAGAGGTGACAACCCCGACACTATCTCCCCTAGCAAAAAGAGTCAAAGAAAGAAATTGATGTGTCATGCGTGAGGCTCTGGGCTAACAATCCCGAAGCCTTAGCACGCCGGGGGATACATGGGACACTACCACCCGTGAGCAAGTTCCAAAATGTATTATCATCAAAGCGCTCAGTCGATTAGAATGGGGGCCATATGAACCCTCGGTAAGCCAACCAAAAATGGCATTTAACCGGTTTCGTTTAATTGCCTAGACTCGCTCATGAGTTGAAATGAGATGGAACGAGGATTCTTAGTGGTAGAACAAAGGACCTCTAAGGTAGAGAGAAATTCCAATGTAATGCGTTTGTAAGAGAGGGCATGCATGTTGAGGAATGGTCGCCAACCGACGCAGTATAACAATTGTTGGAGGTCACCATCTATTCCTAGTTCAAGTGCTATTTCAGATCATAGAAGCGAGTGGCGCAAGGCGACGACCACTAAGGACACGAAACGCTCTAAGTGAGTCGCACAAGTGAATTGAATGCCTAGGGTGTCCAAAGGAGGTGGTTCAATGGCGGGTGGACGAGGTGGATCAAGGGCACATCGGGGGGAGGGGTACCGGTGTTTCCGAGACGGGAAGAGGAAGTGCGTCGGGCCTGGATTCGCTCGAGAAGATGGTCTAGGAGGCATGATGATCACAACAAGGTAGACACAACCAACAAATTCACAACACAATTTCCCAATGACAAATTTCCAACCAAAGAATGCCTACGAACTCTCTCAATGCAAATAGTTCAATATCAAGAATAACAATAGCACCAACAATTCAACTCCACAAGTAATCAATGCCCCACTAAAACTTCAAAAATTTCATGCACTAGCCAACACAAAAATGTTCAATATCGAGCAAGAAGACAAGAAAGTACATCCAACAAGCAAGTATGCAACCCACAAATCAATGTCAAGCAAATAGTGCAATGAATTTCAAATAGAAAAATCAAAAACACTATAAGATGGAAAATAGAGTGGAAAGAGTATACCAAACTTGAGGTGGGTGTCTAATACCCGCACCGATCCGTTCTTCACTTCCAAAAGGACTAGAGATGCTTCCTTATTACCCAAATTGCTTCAATCTCAACCACAAATAAATCCCCAAATTTAAATCAAAGTTAGGGTTTTCAATTTTTGAATGAGAGAAGGGAGAAAGAAGGATGGAAAGAGGAGAAGAGGAGGCGTGACGGTCGCGGTGGGTGGGGCTGCGCCGAAGGCGGGCCGGAAAATGGGGGCGGCGAGGATCGGTAGTTGTGCTAGGGTGAGAGAGGGAGTAAGGAGAAGTGACTAAGTGAGGATGAGAGAGAGAGATGAAGGAGGAGGCTCGAAAATTTTGAAAAGGGAGGAGAGAGAAAAAAACCGTGAAAAAAAAAGGTTTAATGACGTTGGGGTCAGTCGCACGGCAAGCAACATGTCGCCGGGCGTGCGACCTTCATTTTGGGCGTGTACTCGCCGGCGTGCAACTCGCAGAATTCCCCGCCTCGACCATTCTCGCCTCGACCGCACCGGGCCGAGCAAGAGTGCTCGGGCGTGCGACCTACTAAACGCCAATGAACACGAATTTTTTTTTTTTTTTTAAACTAGAGGATTAGCAAATAATAATATAAAAGAAATTAAATAAATCAATAAAAATCTAAGAAAGAAAAAAGAAAAATAAGAGAAAAAGATAGAAAATTGGGTCGCCTCCCAATAAGCGCTAATTTTTAAGGTCATTAGCTCGACCTCATCATTGATCAATCACATGAAGGAATAGAGAGTACGATGTCAACTCTCTCAAAGAATGGGATCTCTAGCTCCGTAGTGCTTCAATCTGTGGCCATTCACCTAAAAGTTCCATCTCGGCGGTTCCATAATTCCACCGAACCATAAGGAGAAGCCTTACAAACCTTGAATGGACCCGACCACCGCGAACGGAGTTTACCGGGAAATAGCTTCGGACGGGAATTAAAAAGAAGAACTAAATCTCCTTCCTTGAACTCTTTTCGCACAATACCTTTGTCATGCCATCTCTTGGTTTTCTCCTTGATACAACTTTGAACTCTCATAAGCATCAAGCCGAATTTCATCAAGCTCATTAAGTTGGAGAAGTCTCTTCTCACCCGCCGTTTGAGAGTCAAAAATTGAGGCTCTTGATAGCCCAAAATGCACGATGCTCTAATTCAACAGAAGATGACATGCTTTCCCATAAACAAGGCGATAAGGGGTGGTACCTATGGGGAGTTTTGAATGCCGTTCTATAAGCCCATAGTGCATCATCAAGTTTCGTCGCCCAATCCTTCCTCGTTCTCGCAACCGTCTTCTCTAAGATGGTTTTGATCTCGCGATTAGAAATCTCCACTTGACCACTAGTTTGTGGATGATATGAAAGACCCACTCTATGGTGCACACCATATTTCTTGAGCATAGCTTCAAACTTGTTCTCCAAAAAGTGCTTGCCTCCATCACTAATCAAACCCGTGGAATGCCAAATCTTGGAAAAATAGTTTTCTTGAAGAATCTACTAACCACACGAGCATCATTAGTAGGAGAAGCAAGAGCCTCCACCCATTTGGAGACATAATCCACAAGAACCAAAATGTACTTGTTCCCATAAGAAGAAGGGAACGGCCCCCATGAAATCCACACCCCACACATCGAATACCTCAACCTCATGGATGGTGTTGAGTGGCATCTCATTCCGACGGGAAAGATTTCCCGTCCTTTGACAACTATCACAAGAGTGTACGTAATGATGAACATCCTTAAACAAAGTAGGCCAATAGAAACCACATTGAAGAATTTTCGCTTAGCTTTATTAGTACTAGCATGACCTCCACAAGGTAAATCATGACAATGAGATATAATAGGTGATACCTCATTTCCAGGAATACACCCTTCTAATCACCCCATCTACGCACAAGACTTGTAAAGAAAAGGATCATCCCAAAAATATCTCCTCACCTCCTTAAAGAATTTCTTCTTTTGTTGTGATGAGTAGCCATGAGGAATAGTGTCACTAGCCAAATAGTTGGCTATATCGGCAAACCATGGGATCTCCGTAGTGGCTAGAGCTAGGAGTTGCTCATCGTGAAATGTATCGGCAATTGGAAGATCCTCATCACCTTCAATATCAAAGACAAGTCGAGAAAGGTGATCGAGAACAACATTTTCGGCTCCTTTCTTGTCCCGAACTCCAAGTCAAATTCTTGTAAGGGATCCACCGAATCAAGCGGGCTTAGCATCTTTCTTGCTCATCAAATACCTTAATGCCGCATGATCGCTGTGAATTATCACCTTCGACCCTACCGATAAGATCGAAACTTCTCCATCGCATACATCACCTTCAATAATTCCTTCTCAGTTGTGGCATAGTTCATCCGGCCGGATTAAGAGTATTGCTTGTATAGTAGATGGCATGAAGCTGCCATCTTTCCTCGACCCGATCTTCCCCACTGCATAGACTTCAGCATCGCACATAATCTCAAAAAGGGAGATTCCAGTCGGGCGATTGAATTATAGGGCGAGATAAGAGCGTTCTTTAACCCGTGAAAAGCCTCGATACAAGCATCGGTAAACACAAAAGGGACATCTTTGCCAAAAGTTCGGTAAGAGGTCGAGCAATTTTGGAAAAATCCTTTATAAAACGGTAAAATCCCGCATGACCAAGAAAACTCCTTACTCCTTTGAGCGAGTTAGGGAGGTGGTAGGCGCTAATGACCTCCTATCTTTGCTTTGTCGACTTCGATGCCCCGATGAGGAAACAACATGACCCAAAACAACTCCTTGTTGCACCATGAAATGACATTTTTCCCAATGAGAATCAAATTAACTTCTTACATCTATGGAGCACCTTTGTAAATTAGCAAGACAAACATCAAAGGATGTTCCATAGACGGAAAAGTCTTCCATAAACACTTCCATAGAGTTCTCAATAAGACTTGAGAAAATTGCCATCATGCAACGCTGAAAAGTGGCAGGAGCATTACATAATCCGAATGGCATCCTTCGATATGCAAAGGTGCCATAAGGACATGTAAAGTAGTCTTTTCCCCGATCACTTGGATAAATAGGGATTTGGAAAAAAACCCGAATATCCATCCAACCAACATAAAAAAGAATGTTTTTGCCAACCGTTCCAACATCTCGATCAATGAAGGGAGGGGGAAATGATCTTTTCGGGTGGCCTTATTCAAATCTCCCTATAATCAATACACATGCGCCACCCCCGTCACAGTTCTAGTTGGAACTTGCTCACCCCTTGCCATTCTTGACAACGGTCATGCCTCCTTTCTTTGGGACTACTTGAACGGGGCTAACCCACTTACTCATCGGAGATAGGGTAGATTATTCCTGCATCAAGCAATTTTAGAACCTCTTTCTTAACTACTTCCATCATATTTGGATTAAGTCGTCGTTGAGATTCTATAGAAGAAGCATGTTCGTCCTCAAGAATGATTTTATGCATGCAAAATGAAGGATTAATGCCCTTAATATCATCAATAGTGTACCCAATGACATTCTTATATTTTCGCAAAACAACAAGTAGCTTTTCAATTTGAATGTCATCAAGCTCGAGATTAACAATAATAGGGTAAGTATCATGGGGATCCATGAATACATATTTCAAAGTAGAGGGAAGAGGTTTCGGTTCTACCTTAGGAGGCGTTGTACTCTCCTTAGTTTTTCCCGAGCTCAATGTCTCCTTAATAGGCTTTTCGATTCAATGGCTCGTGTCTCCTCTAGAAGTCTCTTGTATTCCTTGGTTTCCCAATCTTCCTCATCGAGCCACTACCCATCAAAACAAGTTTGTAGTGAGTCATCGAGTTGCAAGCGAAAGCATTGCTTCTATCACCTCATCAAGAGCATCCACTCTATAAACAGTTTCTCCCATTGAAGGAGAATTCATGGAGTTTGTGAGAGTGTACTCCATCTTCTCATCACCTACTTCAAAGGTGATCTTACCCTTCTTCATGTCAATAATGGCTCCAAAGAAGGCCAAAAGGGTCTCCCAAGGATGATGGGAACTTGTGCATCTTCTTTCATCTCCATGACAACAAAATCACATGGAATGAAGAATTTACCAACTCTAAGAGGAACATCTTCAAGGATACCAAGTGGAAACTTGACTGTTCTGTCTGCTAGTTGGGGAGAGATGCGTGTGGGTTTCAGCTCACCCATGTTGAGTTTCTTGCAGATAGACAATGCATGAGACTAACACTAGCCCCAAGATCACACAAAGCATTATTGATAGCAATATCACCAAGTTTTACTGAATAGAATAGCTGCCTGGATCTCCTAAACTTTTTCGGGAAGCTTGTTTCCGCAAAATAGCACTACACTTTCCAGTGTTAGTGAAACAGAATGACATTCTCTTCAATTTTTCTTTTGTTAGAGAGCATGTCTTTCAAAAACTTAGCATAGAAGGCATCTCGGAAATAACATCCAAGAAAAGGATGTTGATGTGCGGCTTCTTCAAAATATCAAAGAACTTCCCGTATTTCTTCTTCTCGAAGTTTTGCTGTGCCAATCTTTGAGGAATGGAGCAGGTGGCTTGTATGGTTGAATAAGGATGACAATGGGTTCCTTTTGCTTCGGTCTCTTTAGCTTCATCTTCGAAAACCTTCTCACCTTGATCTTCTTCACTCGACCTTATAACTCTTACACTTGTCTTTTCTCAGTCCACCTTCTTTGTGAGCTCTTGCAATTCCCTTACCGCTCCTCAATGAGATGGCATGGATATGCCCCTTAGGATTTGGTTCGGTTTTCCCGGAGTTGGGCTCGAAGGTTTAGAAAGATGACTAATTTGTTGGGCAAGTTGGGTCATCGATTCTCCATCAACTTATTATGAGCATTGATTTGTTAGAGAGAGTTGTTGAAGAATTCATTTTGCTTGGCTTGATATTCAACTTGCTTTGCTTGAGAAGAAGCTAGATTCTCCATGATACTCTCGAGGTTGGATCTAGAGGATGAGAGGAGGAAGAGTTGAAAGGTGGTCTTTGTTGAACAAACGGTGGTTGGGAGTAGTTGGTGTGTGGAGGTTGAGGTTAGTTATTTTTAGTATGGAGAAATTGGGATGATTCTTCCAACCTTGGTTATATGTGTTTGAGTATGGGTTGTTTTGTGGTCTTGTGTTTGTGTTTAGGAGGGCATTGGCTTGCTCGAGATATCATTCCCATGGTGTTGTATTGACACTCATTCAATGAATGGCCACTGCACTTCACAAATCTCACAAATAGGTGATATTGGTCCGCTACTCAATTGATCGACCTTGGCCGCCAAAACCCGCACGTGTTAGTAAAAGTAGCAACGGCAACCTCATACTTACCTCCCCTTTTAGGGGGCTCCACGAGACACACTCCGAGTCATTCAAATAGTTGTTGGCGGCCATATCATCCAACAATGTCTTAGCAGCTCCGGAGTTTTGGCCATGAAATGCGCAGGATGCGGCATCAATGGAACTTCAACCTCACGTCTTGGACCATTGTAGAATGTCCGAATCAATAGCCCTTACTCGAGAATGCCAAGGTGTGGGCATTGTCTTTGCAAAGCCTTGTACCTCTGCCATGCTTCATAAAGAGATTCAATTAGTGTTGTTGAAAACCGGATATTTCATTCACAATTTGGAAGTCCTCATAGGAGGGGGAAGAAGTTTGTAGAGAAAGGCCTTTTTCGATTCCGGCCATGTGGCGATCTTTCTCACTTCTTCTTCTTTTAACCATTCCTTTGCTTCGTCCCCGAGAGAAAAAGGGAAAAGCACAATATCGAATCGAGATCATTAGAAACATTTGTTAGTTTCAAGTATTACACTTCTCACAGAAAGTTAGCCAAATGATCAGTGGGGCTCTCTTTTGGTGTTCCCCATAAGAGTCCTGTGAAATAAAGCGAATAAATTGTGGCTTAAGCTCGAAGTGTGTTGCATTGGTGGTTGGCTGGGTGATGGTGGTGGTGGTCTCATCGGGCATAGCATATTCCAGTAGAGACTTTGGTGGTGTTTCATCTCCCATTGTTGATCTTTGTTGTTGTCTTCTTCGTTGACCTCCTAATCTCCTCTCTTGTGTAGCTTCAATCTCGCGATCAAGAGTAGCTAGATCTTACGGACCTTGCTACGGTGCGCATGCAACAAAGGCGAAAGAAAGAGATCAAACAACAAACGAGTAACAATAATCGAACAAAAAGAAGTTTAGCTAACTAAATCAAAGATAAACTAATCTATCTACAGATTAGTCCCAGAAGCAACGGCGCCAAAATTTGATAAGCGTGTCGCGCACCTAACAAAGATAATTCCTAACTAACCTCCTAACTATGTAGCGGGGCAAGTCAAGGTCGAATCCACGAGACAAGCAATATTAAACACTAGGTATCTTGACTCAATTTAACTAAACAAGTGACAAACAATGGTGGAAAAGATATTGGACTAATACTAACACTAAACTATGATAACTACTAATAGCACACGAGGTGGAATCAATTAATAAAAGGCATCTAGAATTAAGTATCCCCACTATGAGTAATACATGAATAGTTCCCATCCCCGAATAACATAATTAATAGTCCAAAAGGAGTAATGCACCCTAAAAATACCAAAGATCTCTCCCGAATACCTATGGCTACCCTAACAAGCAATCATACCTATTCCCATGGAATCATGCAAGAAAGAGACATTAAACATGGCATCACAAATAAATTCCTAGTAATCCTATCTACTTATTCCCATAGAGATATTCATACTCTTGATTGAATCAACAAATCCATCTAGATTCAATTCCCATTGAAAATAAGACATAAGGAATCAATTCAAAATCACCTATCCCTAGTATGATAATGAAAATAAGCACAATTCAATCAAACAAGAACAATTAATCACATCAAATTGGAATTATGGGAGGGATTCATGCATTAATCATTGCTAGGGTTCAACTTAACCCTAGATTATAAAACTACTCACTCATAATTGAAATAACAAAGCAATTGATAAATAAATTGAAAGACATAATAATAATAAAGGAAAAGAGGAAATTAGAAAACTTAGTCTTTACTTGAATGGATCAAACTTGTAGAATTCAAGGTTTAATAATGGAGTTTTCTCTCAAGAGCCCTCTAAAAAGTAATACTCTATTTTCTAATAATCAAAAAACTACCCAAAAGTATGTTTTATAAAACCTAATATTGTTTACAAAACTAGAAAAGGAAACAATTAAAGTCGCGGAAATCGGTGAATAACGGCTTGCGGGCAGGCGAGGAAACGCACTGCAGCGTGCGCTTATGTCGCACGGGCGGCGAGATCTCGCTTGGGGCGTGCACACGAGACGAGAGGTTTTGTTGATTTCGTTCACAGATCTGCACGGGCAACGGGATCTCGCTTGGCGTGCGCCTTGGTGCATGGGCAAGTGAAATCTTGCGTGGTCCCGCGAAGACAAAATTCTTCAATATCCTCATTCCTTCAATCCCAAAGCATTCAAACTCATCTTCTCGCATCGAGTAACCGCCAAGTAGACCATCCACGAACCATATTAATTTCTCTTAGTCTGATCGGCCTCAAGAGATATCGAAAATCACATAAAAGAGCCGAAAGTATCTCGAAATAACCTGATGGTTCAAAAAGAATGCTCAAATCATGCAATTAGACCTAAGATGCACTAAAAACTACATGAAAATGAGACTTAAGACCTACTTAAATGCAACTAAAAACCGACTTATCAAGGACTTGCCCGGGTCAATGTTTCCACGTAGCTAGGAGACCCAATTTGGGTGAGATTGATAGGAGTAGGCAGCAAATTTTATTTGCTATGATCAAGTTCCAAATTTTTCTCTGCCAACACATTAAACTTAGACCCCACTTGATCGTGTTGACTTGGTATTTGTTGACCTTGACCCATGGCTTTGTTGGAATTTGAGACCTAACCTGGTTAGGTAACCTGACCTCGTGGGTAGGCTTGTCCTGCTTAATCACTCGACGTCGAGGAGGTTTTTTTACCATCATCCAGGATCCATAGGTGTGTTCTTCTACATGTTGATCCGGTTGAGGAATGTCGACAACATTATCCATCATGTTATCACCCACAGGTTCCATGGAATTATGAGGACATTTATCGGATTGATGGCCTATTTTACCACAATTAAAACAAATCATCCTTAGGCCTTCATATTAAGATTCTCCGGACATGTCCTCGCAACCAAAACTTTGAAAGTAAAGGCTTGGAGAGGTCCAGTTCAATGCTTAGCCTTGTGAATTGACCTCTTTGAGCTAGAGCAGTATTCTGGTCAATTCGCACAACCTTTCCTATCATGCTCCCAATTTTGTTAAGGAACTCCTTATCAAAATATTCAACAGCCAAATGTGGTATACGAACCCATGCCGTAAGGAAGCGCAGAGGAGACGCATCAGGATTAAAATTTGGTATCCACTTACGGATGGTAAGATAATTATCATCAAGCATACATGGCCCTTGAGTGAGCACATGATTGTAATCTCCCATGTCCAAGAACCTGGCAATGAAGTAGTCATGCCCAATGTCAGTGAGAATAAGACCACCCTTAAGCTCCCACTTCTTCTTGAGGCGTTTCATTAATGACATATAGCCGATTTTAGCCTCAAATAATTTGATTATAAGAGTGCGTCTCCAAGGCCTTCGTAAACGTTGTTTTTCCTCCTTGGAGAGAAGGATAACAGGATATTTATTGTGTTTGATTATATAAATGCCAAGTGAAATGTATCGTGATGGTTTTCTTGTGGGCAAAACTCCATGTCATAATATAAGTCTAATGACTTAGCTTTTGTTGGAATGAAATCCTCTCGTCTTCCATGACTTCATAAGAGTAGTGTCATCAATTACTAGTTACTTTACCAAATTCAAACAACACAATGAAAACGCAATGGAATTTACATCTTTCTGTCCCATAATTAAATGATAAGACAATGAGGAGTGATCTACTTATAAAGATATAATACTTGGTCAACATCCATAAAACCATATATAATGCTTTATAACTTTATAAATGCTACAAGCCTTGTACATGGAGAAATTGCTAAACAGCATACTTTTCTTTTTGGAAGTAATGGGATGTAAATTCAAGGTGATTATAGGTATCCAACGATATGCTCAAAGCATTATGAAGTTACATTGTGGAATGAGCTTCGTATTTCGAATTGATTGATTGAATATGTGTATTCATTGAACTAAGGAACACAATGAAAACACAACAATTGTAACTCACTCCTGGAGTAATTGCACAGTACTACTCTGCATAAATATTAAGCATACTTGACTCTTTGTGGTCAAAGATTTTGAAATGTCACCAATAATATATGTCTATAAAGTATGATCAATAATATCGAAATGGTTACTTTTGTAAAAGTCCACTATCTACAATATTTACCAAAATATAATTCCTCTATTTTTTTTAATTGCACCATATCATAATTCACGTTTGTCGAGACAATTCTTTGAACATCAGTATTTCTAATTGTCTATAAGAAAAATTTGATATTTGAAATCCTTGCATTGAGACGAATAACAAAACCCTAATTGACTATGTTTTTTTCTTATATAATGATGCGAGACATCTTAACAACGTTGGATGATTGATAGTGTCAAAAACGAAATAGTGCAATAAAAAAAATAGAGGAAGTACATCAATTCAACAACTTTGACGTTAAAAAGTCAAATGAGGTTTTATTATTTAGGGAGACATGGTAATATCTTTGTTATTTTTCATTCTTTATATATTACCTTTTAAAGTCCCCAATGCAAACTTTTAAGTTTCCATCCGTCCCATAATATAGTGCCCACTTCTCATTTTTCACGGGAATTAAGAAAGATGGAAGGATTTGTACGATTTCCCAAAAACATATATTTAAGTAAGTGATTTTTTGGCATATTTGTCTTGAAACTAGTTTTTATTTTCTTTTTTCCTTTAAAATAAAATTAAAAAGGAATAAATATTCTTTGGAATGATGTAAAATAATAAATAGGGGCACATATTTTGAAAGAAAGATAGGGGTATTTTGGAAAGTTTATGTAGAAATGAAGGATAATATAGTCAAAACAAATTGATAAAAATGAAAATAGGCAAGCGATATTTTAGGACACTTGTTAAAAGGAATGAGCGTTATATTATGGGACGGAGGAGTATTATCTTTAGCTACAAATTGATATATATAGAACAAAAAAAAATCTTAAAAGTAAACATTGTAACAAATTCAAGGACTAGGCATATGATAATATTTTGATCATATATAAGTGAAACTATAGTTCAAATTGATAAAACTTTGACATTGAAAACTAAAATATAGTTTACAGAATATAATGGAGAAAGTATATTTAAACGTGATATCTCATGTACAACATTGTCACGCGAAACGCTTCATGTAATCACATGTCAATGGGTCTACTATGCATTTGTCACAAAGAACATAATCTAGCATCATGTAATGATCTCTAAGTTGAAAAAAGGAAATAAAAAGTAGAGCATACCAATATCTTGAAGTATTGATGGTAATAGTTCAATAATTGCATAGAGGGTTATGTAGATTTGTTTACAACATAATGACATCCATCTTTCTATGAAATAATAATGGTAGTTATTGAAGATTGCAACATGAGAATGAACAGTAATTTTTTTTTTAATTTTCTGGTACAAGAGTGGAGAAACCCTACACAATTAGAAGGGGTGGGGAATGAAAATGATAACGGATGGTGGTGAGTCATAAAAAATGGTCCAGTATTAATGTTAATCCATGATTGCTTGCAATTGACCAAGCCAAGGCATGGATTATGATTTATGACGGGACACTGGTTTTGGGTGGCCTTGGCCTGTGGCCTGTGGGGGGACTAACTTACCATACCACCTTTCAAGCACCTTTCAATTCTACTTTCTGTGTGATGCGGCCCCCTTGGCTCATGAGATTTCAACTGTCTATTTACCCTTAGTAAAAACTAGTAAAAATCAACTAATGACGGTGCAACGTCAATATAATACATAGGGCGCAACGGCAAAAAAATTGATGTAAGCATTGTAGCCTTTAGAACACCATGAACGAAACATGAACATGAAACTTGTAAATGTTGACGACTTTATTTTTCAAAGATAAACCAATTGCCTAAAGTAGAAGGGTTGAGAAAAAATAGATGTTAGCAAAATTTTAATGTGTAAATGATATGAAAATAAATAGTAGCTTTTGTCTAATAATCTTAACTTTTGGCAGAAAACTACTCAAAAATTTCAGCCCATTTTGTGAAAAGTTTAGGTTTGGAGTTTAGAGTTTAGAGTTTAGAGTTTGTTTAGTTAAAGCTTTTAACTTTTTGTTAATCAATTTATTTAACAACTCTTTTTATAAATGTGTTTGGTAAATAAAGTGATTACTAAAACCTTATTGTCATTTGTTTTGTGTAAAATGGCGTTTATTGACGTTTTAGTACGTATGTGTAGTATATTATTGGAGGCAAAAAGTTTCATTGAACGTATTTTTTATCTCAATCATAAAAAATCAGTAATAGGAGGCTTTTCATTTTGAGTTATTCAAAACTCTTCTTTAAAACTACTTTTCCCAAGCATTTTTAGAGTTTTTGACTGGTCAAAACTCCAAAGCCTGGTAAAACTCTATTTTATTCCAAAACTATAATTACAAACACTCTCTCAAAACTACCTCAAAAACCTGCTTGGCAAACACTAAAATAAATTTTCAAAAGGTAAAAGAAAGCTCTACCTCATAAAAGTTCTGCTACGAACACGTCCATCAACAAAAATAAAGTATACCTCCTACGTTTTTAACTTTACTTCGAATGTTTGACTTTCGTTCCTATCGATATACAATTTTATTATTGATATACTCCAGCCGTTCCTAAATAATAGTTACACTTACGCTTTCACGTATGCCGATGTAATGCTTGCCCTTTGTCTACTACTTTTGTATTTGTAAAAAATGTAAAAAGTTGATATTTTAAAAGCACGTGTCGGGGACGAATCAAACAAGATCCCACACGACTATATTTTCTACTACCCATAAATCACAAACGATAGTCAAATCGAAATTTATGAATCATCAAAAGTCCCCAAAGGCAGCAATTATTTAGAACAGGAGGTAGTATTTAATTATATATTTTGAAAAATTATAAAGTTGAAATCTTATAAATATATATTGAGATAATCCGAATAAAACCGATAAAATATATATATACATGGTAAAATTTGTAATTTATATTATCCATTCATCACAATAAAGTGTAAATAGTCTGAAATCAACGTTACAAGTAAAAGAAAAACGTAGAAAGTATTAATTTAGATGGGAACAATGCATGAATATTAGGCAAGAAAAGCACATCAGAGAAAATTGGAAAGAAATATACAGATGACTATTAATATGAAGAGTGTAATAAAAACATTCTCTTAATTTGCCGTTGATAGTTATTATTGCCAAAACTAAATCCTAATAGTTGAGATTTTTTCTTTTGTAGTTTACTTTATTTTTGTTGGACCACCAATGATTTTTTTAGAATTGGTAAGATAAATTTGCATTACATCTCTCAGGACATACATTATTTCCAACGGTTTGAACTCATAATCTAAGTCATGAAAGATGAGGTAACTCCCTCCTAAATTACTTCTCAACCTTATTTGGACCACCAAGGCACCAATACATACGTTACTATTCATGGTAATATAAAAAGAAAAACCACAAATTCACAACCTTCCTCCCAAATCCCCTCTTCCTATCAAGTGTTTTTATATCACCGTCAAAATTTATTGTAACGTGTGTTAATTGTAAATTGATATCGTATAATACTACCCGGCTTATTATAATTAGAAGTTAGAACTCGTTTGTCCTCAAATTTGAATTTATTTAGGTGACAGGAAGTAAAGCCTTGACAAGCCCACCTCGGGTTGTGCAAGGGATGAAGGTCGGATGTAAATAGCGGACGAATTTGGAGCCGGGCCAGGACTGGTCCCGATCCCGCGAAAATCAGATTAGGGTTTAGAGTCAGTCCGGTCAGAGAGAAAATTCGGGTTAGACGGTAAAATTTCTGAGTTATAGTATAAAAAAAAGGTTTATATGTTAAAAAGTTTAAAAAGGTAAGAAATTTAAGCCTCTTATCCATTTCCTTTAGAAATATTGTTATTAAAATTATTAAATTTTAATGTATCTAATTTATAAGTATGTTTAAATAAAAAAAAAATATTGATTAAAATCGGCCAGTCCAAAGCCGGAAGGAAATATTCGGTCCGGTGCAGGAACCAAAAAAATTTCCAGAATTCCAATCATGAATCCAACCGGATTTCGTTGGGTGCGGATCGTGCACACCCCTAACCCACCAACTCCGGTAGCCTCTCCCACCCCAACCCCTCCCAAGCCACAAGCCTCAAGCCTACAACGTGCAAGAATAACAATGGCTTTGCAGAGAAAGCCTATCAAAGCATAATGAGGTCTCCAAAGAGAAGTTGAACCGACAATTCTCGATTCAAACCTAAGGCAATATGTTTCTCTTCCCAATAGCACAATAAAAAGGGCCTCCAGATTATATTCAAGACTCAAATTTTTGTCTTCACAACTCCTCGACTATTTTGGCAAAAGAAATTGGCTGTAGGCTGTGGAAGGTACCGATGTTGTCGGGGGATCGGGATCCAGCTTTGGATCGGTGAAG
Organism: Beta corolliflora; assembly: GCA_947648045.1. NCBI lineage: Eukaryota > Viridiplantae > Streptophyta > Magnoliopsida > Caryophyllales > Amaranthaceae > Beta > Beta corolliflora. The sequence goes on along the minus strand of CANSZD010003280.1, from coordinate 14,265 downwards.
GGGGTAGGATCGGATCGGTGGAAGGTTCGAGATGAATGAGATCGTAAGATGACTGAAAATTGAGAAATTGAGCTATCAAAATGATCATATGTGACTAGTACATGTCTTTCTGAGTAAAAACAAAGGCAAATAAACACACTCCCACCCAAGAAGAACCTCCAATGCCAATTTTCGAGCTAAAGGCGTAAGAGAATTTTCCGAACTAACATGTTAAATTGTTAATGAGCATAAACTAAAGTACCACAAATCAAAGTACATTAGAAGGGGATACCAGAAGCTACAAGCTGTTTTGAAGAATATCATGTTCACATAACGCACGCAAGGTTAGCCGTCATGTGATCATTTCAACTAATTTTCTCCGTTTAATTAATCAAAATTGGGTGATTTCTTGGAGTTGTATAACAAAAAAATGATGCTATTAATACTTGAACGATCATGTTTGAGCAAGCAAATACATATTACCACTGCAGAGCTGTGCAACGTCATCCTCAATTCGACAAATCAGAGGGAAAAACCCTCGTTTATGTCCCATCATATCAAGTTTATATCAAAACAGTAGATCATTTGCGCTGCTTGACTTACACTCTATCTACTTAGGTAGTATCACCTTGATGAGTCGTTCCCCGATTGTTTGAGAATGAATAACGTGCGTAATTAAATTTCTATAAGGCGATGTTATGTAACATGTGCCTCTTAAGTTGATTGCCACGGGTAGTAAGGCACCGAAGCCCATTTTCCCACTCACATGTCGCGTTTTTTACGGTGTACCCCGGATTAAAATTTCAAAATCCACTCCACTTCAAAACCTAAATGCAAAATACAAAAAAAAAAAAGTGGGATCGTTCAGAATCGCGTGGGATGGTGCGATCCTACCTGGATTCACAGCGATCTGTGCGATCACCGCATGCGATCTGGCGTAAATACGCGATTCCAACCACGATTTGAATCGTTTTGGCACATCTGGATCGTGAGATCGTGCGATCCTACGATCCGGATCGCGATTCCTAACAATAATGGTAGGTACTACTACGCCAAAGCCCAAAGGAAAAAAATTGATGGGAAATAATGTGACGGCTTGGCCCGATCTTAAAAGCCCATGGTCCCATCTTCTAATAGTGTTAGCACGGAGGAGATTTTACCTACAATAAGCGGTGGTCGTGAATAGGTAACATAACATTTTAAGAGGATAAGGATCAAAGGTGAGATTATATTGAGTTAATCGAAAAGGTGAGATTGGTACTGAGAAGACCACCAAAGATGGTGAGTCATTCACATCCAAATTTTCCCAAAGAAATTGAAATACATGACCCTAATTTCCTATGAACCGAATCAAATCAAAATAAAGACAATTAATTTTGATTAACAACTAATTATGATTCATAATAAACCACTTCACCTATTGTTATTTTTTTGTCAAAAACTATAAAAACAAAGACTTGCATGATTCCATATAAGAGGCTGACGGAGGAAGAAAAGAAAAATGAATTTTACTTTAAAGTGAGAATGGTAACTCCTAAAAAAAATGGATGAAAACATAAAGTGGGTAGAAGATAAAAGGAACAAAGGGAGTAATTTACAATAAACTCGAATATGACCTAAAACTAGAGTGTCATCAAATAGATCGTGTCTATTTCGGGTCATTTACTTAATCGATGACAAAAGTCTCAACACTAACCCGACCCGTTTGTAGCTAATGGAATAGCCGAAACCCCTTGACACTAACCAAGTCCGATTTAATTAAGCAATAACTTGTACCCTTAAAAAATATAACAATACGGATGTTTTATGTCAATGTTTATCAACCCATGTTTATTTAGTAAATAACATTCTAGTTGCTAGTATAATAGAATGATTTAAATAATGCATTCATGTTATGCCAACTTATACGCTAAATGGTGCTAAAATGTTAAATTTTCGTATATGTTTAAGTTAAAAGTGTGAGACCAAAGCCATGCCGGTTTTGGGTTGGAAATGTCAGCACTAACTTAAATCGTTGATATAAACGGTAAAACTTTCGTGGTGACGTTTATATGAAGCGTGTCAAAAAGCTTTAACATTACCTCTTCTTTTCGTATCAGATTAGGTATGCCGTGTTGCCGTGTCGGCTTTTCGCAATTCTACCTAAAACACACTGATGCAATTATATGAATATGATCCAAACCAGGCCAATTACCCAAATAAATAAAAAAATAAAACTACAGCCCCGTAGCAACTATTAGTAATAATGATAGAACTACAGAGGTTTCTCCCACTTTTGGTATAGGCTATAAAGAGTTGCGACATTATCAATGATCCAACTTATTTGCCAAGGTTGTAAAATATGGCGCGTTTGTTTCACGCAACAGATTCTCGAATTTGATTACTGTAAATTAAGTGCAGCCACTACTACTTCACAATCTCTAAACCATTACCAAGCTTTAACAAAAATGCCACGAAAACTGACTTCATTAGGACAGAACAAGACAAACAAATAAAATGTGCTGCGCATGGCAAAATGGAGACTGGAAGCTGCTGCAAGATGTAGCAAAGCTACACAAAGGGAGACAAGAAACATGACATAATGAAGCATTCTTCTTCAACCAAAGAAAGAGGCAAACCTCATGCCAGAAGCATGACATGAACTATACCTACATACCAGTATTACATCAGATATTACGTTACGTCAGGAAACCAGCCCCTACTGATGGGAGGTGGCAAGGGGAAATTTTCTGAGTCTACATACAGATAGTGCTGACATAGAATCAAAGCAAACATTCGATTGAGAGTCGTCCAGGGGGTAGAAATGAATTGAAATGGCCCGGATAAATTCAGCTATCCTATCCTTTTCAATGTAAGATTTTACATCTCTTTACCATGTCACCAGAAGACTTCCATTAGAGTTGTTCGTTAAAAATACGTGATACGAGCAAGTTAAAAGTTAAAATTTACTAAATTTAGAAAGTGACCTAATATTTTAGGAAGTCCAAGATAAATAAGTGGCCTATAAGTTGAGAACAAAGGGAGTGTATCAATTATCAAATGGATCTTTGCAAGTTCCAGACAAAGGGAGCAAGTGGGATATTGACCTAACAAAAGAAATCTGCAGAAGACAGACGGGGTGTGGGTACCAAGAATGGTTCTATATCAGCATCCTCACTGGACAATGAATACAGCTTAATTTTTCACTGATAAGGGCCTGTTTGGAAGAATAGTACTACAGTGTGCAGATGTTGACTTCCAAGACCATAATAATGAAGAAAATTTCAAGCCATCGTCGCAAACACAGCTTTTACAGTTTATTAAGAGTGAACCAACTCAGAGTCAGAGGCGGGGCAATAAAAATCCGTCTTTCTTCCTGCCCTTGGCTCTCCCAACTCTGGTTTTTCATTCTCCTTGTATACCTTAAAGATAAAAAATAGTAGGAAAGTTTGAACTTCAAAGTTGTCTTCGAATGACCAAAGTTACCAATCCAAACACACCCTATAGCAGTTATGATTTCTACGATTACATATAGACCCCTAGTGCATAGTGCTTTCTCCTGCCAAGGATGGATAACTATACCGTCATATGACACAGGAAGGACAAAGGATCCATTAGCCAATAAAGACATCAGAAATAAAGAGAAGACATAACTGGCAATGGCAGCGATTGGCCTCTCCGGTAGGATTCAATTGAACACAAATTACACCTCTGTAGAGAACAAATCCAAAAAGTTATTTAAGGCTTGGGGTTCAGATTCAGCACCCTAGATTTAAAAGTTCAAAGTACCACAGTAAAGAACCAGAAAGGATTGGGGCCTTTGGACTCTGAAAGAGCAATTTGAACAGTCAGGTTACCCAAAGTCCAAGGCCCAACCTGGGTTCAGATAGCTAGTGGAGAGTGGCCAAGTGTGGTTTCATTAGAGAGAAAAATGGTGCAGCTCACTAGAAAGGGTGGGAATTTCTGTTTGCCAACATGATCCTATTAATGTCAAACCACGCCATATCATTTTTACCCGTTTTTCTTTGGCTATTAACTTTAACTTAATAAGCATATTTAATTCGTTGCTGTATGATTAATAAAATTCATAAACCTCTGCACACTACATCCTTATACTTTCTTTTACTCCCCATCTGCTAGGCTGTGTTGCATCGACAGAAAGCATCTCCATTCTCCTCATAAGCTTCACAGCAGCAAAGCGCAACCAAGAGTTCATTATGGGTCAGTGGGAGGATGTTTCACAGCTAGAGACCCAGAAGTGGCGCCTGGGAAGTTAGTTAGTTAAAGAGAGAAAAGGCATCTTGAACTGGCAATAAAGAGAATGATGTTAGAAAGCGAAGGCATTGATAATTTTGTGATCATTAGCTTCTGAATTAGAGAGGGCTTCGTCTCTCGGAGATATTCGAGTATTGAGTGGTTTCAACCTTTTAAAGTAATATCAATATAATTGCTATCTCTTGTAGTTATTATTACATTCATATTTTCTCTCTTCTCCATTTTCTTCTTCTGAAACTCCTCTCCTTCTTCTCTTCTCTGATCTTCCTCTTTCTCTTATCCTTGGTCTTCAGAGTTAGTAAATTAACTACATAAACAGTAATAAACTGACCAAAACAGTAATGAGATTGTGCCATATGAATTTCACAGGATAAGTACCAAACAGATGTCCTAAGACAATTCCACCACCAAACTTAAATTGTTCTTCTTAAATTAAAATTCACCACACACTATCCATGTAGGGGTGAGCTTCAACTGTAAATGGAGCTGGGCACCCGTATTACATTTGCAAGCTACAGATACTGAAGATTAGGTGACTATAAAGCTATACCCATAACATGCTCTCCACGCTTTTTCAAAGGACAATTCCTTTAGAGATACCAGCAAAATTTGTAAAAAGGTCTTACCTTCTCCCCTTTTATGGTTTTCTGTAAGATCTCTTTTGAGTTTTTTGACACAAAGATATATATGAGATCTAATCAACACTAGAAGAAAACAGCTGCAAAACAGCAAGAACTAAAGGAAGCGGAATCAGCTGCAGCAAAAAGGCTATCCAACAAGCTCACAACTCACAAGGAAGACCAGCCCTTATTACAAGTCATAGTAAACTACTACCTAGAAAGTCATTGATTCAACTAATGTTCTAACATGTAGAGTGCTAGGCTCACCCTCCCCCTAAGTCCTATGTTAACACAACACCAATTTTCAACTCCCTCCCTATTCTATTTCCAAAATCCTGGCTGTCAATGCATTCCTACGAGCCTGGGTTTCTTCCATCAGTTGATGAAGTGTCTCATTAGTTATGGTTCACGAGCTTCTATTTATTAATACATATATGTTCCCTATTTTTTTACCTCGAAAGGGTCCATCACAGGAAAGAAACAAGAGTAAGGGTTGGAGCTACACTCTCAAATACGGATTGAGGAGTTGAGCGCCATCTTGATGCCTAAAAGATGAAGCAATAACCAAAAATCTGCTCCCTAGCTCCTCTTTTCACTTCTTCTAGGCACCAAAAGTCTTGATCATTTGTCGTGGTTCGAATTTCGAAAATTTTTCATAAACTAATTCCTCTTTTTACATTATTCTTTCACAAGCATTTTTCTTTTCTTATTGTATTTGGAGGGGTCAAAGCCAATACCATCACGTTGGTGGTTAGTCTATCAAACAAGGAGAGAGGTCTGTAGTGAATACAATCTGACCACATTAAAAGGACACAACTCTAGTTAATTGTGTGAGCTCCGAAATTCCCATCTCAAATCTTACATGGCTACAATGAAAACAACATAAAACGAAGGTTGGACCGCATGTCATAGTCCTTCAAGCAAAACAATTACCACTAATAACCAAAGACGTGTTTGAAAAAGGAAATCTCAAGGCATCTCTCAATATCAACTACCCCGCCTACATTAATCAACCATCACCCAATGGTTGATCTAGCTCGAGAGGAGCAGCGTCACTTGCCCCACTCGATTTTAGAAATTTGAACACTATCCCAAATATTTAGGGATTTTTGGCAATTTACCCCATAAAAAATTTCCCAACTTCGTTTTCCCCCCAAAGAATAAATCTTTTCTTGATACATCTCCGCATCTACCATTCTACCTAGTGCTTAGAACCCAAAGGGAACTCGAAAATGTTCCAACCCTCTAATCAAAATCATCTCTTCCCAAAATACTGTTGCAATAATACATCATAAAAAGGACCAAATATTCAATCTCACATTCATTCAGAAAACCCGATTAACAGCATTTTCCTAGTAACCAAACCATAAAGATTACGCAACCCAAAACAAAGATACAACCCTTGCATCCACACTTCAATACAAAATATGAAAATAACAAAGTCCCGAATCCAACAACCAAAACAACAATGCCAAAATCATAAACCACAGATAATCAAAAAAGGCAGCTAAAGTATTAATATCATCATTGATCAGAAATCTAAAGATTCTCATTCTCCACAACATATAATTCCAAACTTAAACTCCTAACACAATACCTCCTCTCTCCCATTAATCAAAGAACTACAAAGTAATGATATATTCTTCCATAAGAACCCAAAAAAAAAAAAATTGAACTAACCTGATAAAATTCTAAACATCAGGATCATCACTATCATCAGAATCATCTTGAGGAATATCTATTACGAAGATAAACTCCAGGATGAATTACTTTTCTTCGAGTTCGCGAAGGAAGAATGTTATCAAGATCGACTTCAGCAAGAGGATCATCAGCGAAATCACTGTCTTCAGATAATTCATCACCAATCAAAGAATCATTTGAATCAGAATCATCTGAATCACCTTCACCATCATCATCTTCTTCATCTTCTTCGTCTTCTTCATGAGAATACCCTTTCCTTTTCTGTCAATTACAGCTTTGCCATTGGAGGGCTCTTCTTCTTCTTCTTCTTCTTGAATTTCCTCCTCTACTGTTTGTTTTTCTTTTTGTACGTCGTCGTTTTGTTGAGGTTGAATTCCATTGTTGTCGAAATTGGTAGCTGTGTTGTCGAAATTGTTGTCAGGGTTGTCGAAATTGTTGTCTGGGTTTTCGAGTTTTTGCTTCTTAGGTTCATTGGTGGAATCTTGGGTGGTTTGATCGGGGATACGCTTGGTGGGAAATGTGGGTTCAGCGGAATTCTTGACGTCCGCCATTGATGGATTCTCTTGATTTCTGGTATACGAAGTGAGTGAGGTTTTTGGATGAGTGAGGTTTTTTTGGGATTTCTGAATTTCCCAATCTGTTAGGGCTCTTCAGTCGCAGCTTAAAACCTACTCGGCCCCCAAAATTTGCATAGGTTCATTAATTTTATTTCTCTAGGTCTCTTCTATTGGATGACCAAATCAAGCTAGTTAATTTTTCGAATCAATCGAACTCGATTTATATAAATTAAATTAAAATTTGAGAAGAAACTAACTAAATCAATTGTCTAAATAATCCCAAATGAACCGAATACTGTCTTATGAACATAACCAGAATTTCCATTAATTAAAGTCTAAAGAACATACCACATAAGAAAATTTCTTATTGTCAAATTTTAGTTAGTTTCATATAGCCTTCTATTTAGATGGTGAACATAGGTAAAACAATGTAATGTAAAAGAAATAAAAAAAATACTTACGGTTTTTTTAGTGGAGAAAGAAAAAGGTTATTCATTTAACAGTATTCTACGAAATAAAGGTTTACGTTGGTTTTCGTATTAGCTTTGTCATTCGTTTTTATTTGTAAGGGTTAGAATGTCAATGTATCAAATTATTGTGGAGAATGGTTAGATGAATAATTTTGTGAGGAAAGAGGATTGGTGTATGATGAGCTTTCTTGTGCTAATGAGGGGTAAGTTCCGAAACAGGTGCGTATAAAACTAGTTAAAATGTAGCAAAGCCATATCTCTATTGTCCTCATCTAAAACTCTACTAAGTTCTAAAGAAGGTTGCTAATAAATTATAAAGTTATTTTCATGGTCCACAACTTGGATTAGTAAGCCAATGTATTACAAGTTTATGTGAGCCCTTTTGTTGGGGTTAAGGAGGCGAAAGAAAGAATAAAAAATGTGGAAATAGGAATAAAGCATGAATAGGTAAAACTTAGACACATGCGTAAAATAAATGGAGTAAAACATTGGAAAACAAATGGATAAAATAAGAAACAAGTAGGTGATGAATCCTACACCAACTAAATTTACAAAAAAAAATCCCCTACATACTCATGTGGCAAAAGTTAATTGTAAAAACTACGCATAGAAGTATAACATAACCTTGACTCTTGCTCTAATTATAAAAGTGAATTTTGTTTCGGTATGTGTACTAGAGAGTCTTTCCTAGTCTTATTGATTAATTGTATGTAATATTGGTGTATATATTAGCACAATATTAGTCAAGTTATTAGTTTCCTAATGGTAGCCTAATATATTTATATAAACGAATAAACCCTTAGTTAAATACTCTTTTTTTAAAGACAATTATAGTGATACAAATAGGATTTTATATCATGTCATAAATGTAATCCCTACATGATTTTACCAATTAGCTAATTGACATTCGTATTTAGAAATCATTTACGTATTTGAAAACAAAAGTAAAAAGCTAAACCATCATTAGAGATAGAGAGAGAGAAGAGGTTAGATATAAACAATTGGTAACATTTTTTTAGTCTATAGGATATAGGATATGTTTGTGATTTCACTTGAAATGGATCCTAATACTATTTTGTGCTTTTTTAGTTACAACATTTAATTATTTTAATACACTCACTAAAAAAGTCAAACGTCATAACTAAAAAAAAGATGAAGATATTATCAAACTGATCCATTACCCAGAACTCGGGAAGTAATGGGTTCATAATGAATTGGGCCCAAACCTAATGTAGTTTATTTTTGGTGCAATCCAAACCTGATAGTGCAAACAAAAGTTTAAGCCAGCTAAACACCAGGTCAGAATGATTTTCTTCACATTATTACGGATATCATGTAAAAAGATGCAAATAGTTAGTTCAAGTTTTACAACAAAATTTACCAAGTTGTTAACTTGGACCATCCCATCACATACAACAACATATCAAGCTAGGTAAACTTTCTCCCTCTTTTTTAACCTTTCCAAACCCATTATTTATAGCTACATCTTTACCAACCAAAACCACCATAGAGTGAGTGAGCTTTTACCCAGCCAAAAGAACAAAGAGAAGACATGAAACATCATCTTATATGTTTCAGATCATTGACATATTCAACATGAACTTCAATAGAAGTCGTCAAGGGACAAATTGTCAACAGATCCGAAGTTTTCGAAACCGTGACCTCCCATCCTGAGTAGTAGTTAGTCATGGACCCACCAAGAAAATCGAAAAGGCGAGTCGTTGGAGAAGCTGGTTGTCTCATATACAAATGACATGCATGTCTTATTATCATCCTCCATTTTCCCGGATCGTTCCAGCCAATTGATTGTACCGGTTTATCTCAAAATTGTGAACTTGATAGTAATGATCATTAACTGCGTTGGTTGTATAGTCATTGTATATTTCTTGTTGTGAAGTCTCTTCTTGGCTTGAATCACCTATTACATAATTGAAATTTTAAAGCCTTAATCAAGTTGTGGCCATATACTAATGACTAATACTGAGAACAAAAAAAGAACAAATTAGAGGATTACATAGTTAAGGTTTATGATGTCTTGATAGACCATTATGAAGTCCCCAAGCTGCAAACGATGCGCACTAACAAAGTCCCCTGGTTTGAGACAAAGCAGAATCAGTAAAAACCAAGTAGAACGACAAAGAACAGGATCAAGAAACAGAATAATGAATTAAGGATTATTGATGCTCACTCTTACCTGTGTTTTCTAGGACATACATTCGACTGTTGTTATTAGGCCAAAACCTGAATAAGAAAGTTCAGAAGGAAAAAACACCAAATATACATATGCGTAAACAAATAATGATGTTGAAAACAGAAATTATAGATACCCTGTTAACCCCCTCCATCCCATGGTAACAATGTAACTTGAGCTAGTAATGTGACAGCTAAATCCAGATGCCAATAATGTAAAAGGTTGAACTAAGTTTGAAATATCTAGCAAGATTTTGGTAAGAAAAAAGTGCTTTGAGTTACTATAACAGATAACTTATCGAAATCTATATGGAATATACCTATACTTGAAGTTCCAGATGTGCACCCCGTCCATATCATCCATGCTGATATAAATTCCCTCCTTAGTTTCTAGAGTTGGGAGGTGTGACTCGGCTGCTTTCTGAAATTAAGATATACAGAACCTTTCAGTTAGTTTTTCCTTTTCCTGTTTTCACTACATAATGTAGATATCACCAAAGTCCTGATTAGTTATATATCATAATTTGCAGAAATTAAGAAGTTTCTTGTACTTGATGTACAAAAAAGGAGATATGACTAAGAATGTGGCTCAAGCTAGAATTAAGTTTTTTCATGCACATAATAAAGTCCATGAATCAAACCTTTGGTAGCACCATCCTCCTCAGCGAGCTGACGTCACTGTTCTGAAGTTGCTTTTGGAAATAAAAATCTCAATCTCCTTGGATCAATGACCTGAAATTCTTGAAGGGAACCAAAAGTTCAGCATAGAAAGAAATTGGCAGCGCCTAACATTGTCAAGGGATGATAAAAGGCGAGGTTGAGGAGGGTTCAACCCCATTGACATGATGATATCCACTTTTGAGGATTAATACTAAAATAATGAATTCGTTAATTAGTTCAAAATAAACTATTCCTTGAGGGCCTGGACAACCTATTAGCCTTTACTAAAAACAAGGGAGTGAATATTTCAAAGTATCAAGCGCTTGAAATTACATTTGGCACGCAAGAGCACACGCAATGACACAATTGCATTAAGTGATAATACTTTTCTTCGAGTTACTACTCACTGAAGTGCAAATAAAAGGAATAATATAAAGGAAATCATTGGAAAAAGATCAAACTCAAACTGCTCAAATACGTACAAAAGAATGGCTATGTATCTTGTGTATGTATTTTTGATAGCTAGGGTAATGCTTTGTTTCGATGATCCCCAATGATAAGGGTAAACATAAGCTAGGAGTAGTACAAACCAAACCAAATATCTTTTCAATAGTTCAATTGAGTAACACCCATAATCATGATCATCTACCTTATATAGCACCCATGTTCAACTTAAACCACCATATCGTCTTTGATTTTCATCATCTAGTTAGCAAAGGAGCTATCAATAAGAAAGCTAGTGCTCAAACTTGGTGAAAAGATCGATAACACGTGGAAAAATGAGTTCATTAGTAATTATTTACCATACCAGGCATATAATACTACGAGAGGACACTATGTATATATATGTTATGCATTTGTATTGCTTATCTTTCTTTGTTGTTGCCTTCTTTTTCCTGACAATTTGTGTCTTTTACCTTAACACGACAATTATGTCGTAGTTATGGGAGCTCCATATGTTGTGCTATGTATTCAACTATCAATTTAACTGGCTTACTGATTAGCTACTGAAGCATATAACACCAACAGAGTATTACATAATCAAATTGCTTTATTTTTGTATCTCCTCCCCTTGTGTTATTAACATATGTATGTCCTTTAGCGTGACGAGACATTAGATCCTAGTTATAGGGAGCTCAAACTTGGCACACTCTCAAATCAACCATCAAATTAATTAGCTAATAGGGAGTTCAAGATTTAAGATTCACATGCGGTCCCTATCTTAAATCAAGTAGAAGTATATATTTCTCCTTTATCTATATTTGCTTGCTTTAAATTAGAAATCGACAACCAAATTACAATGACATGGCACAAGCAAGACAGGGCCGGGGAAAAAAACCTAAGTTAATTAGCGTCATGACTATTTCAATACTTTCGAGCCTTGATCTAGTCAACTTTTTGTTGATTATTTCTTAAATTTATTGATTATTGTACAAGTTTCTTTTTGAATAAAGAACAATATAAAATCTGATTGACAACTTTGAAACTCTTGACAAAATCCTTTAGTATCTAATATGACGTACATTTCAAAGCATCTCATAAACTGCACATTGATACAACAATAGACACTAATAACTTGATAGACTAACTGTCTAATCGTTAGGCAACTAACAGGAGGCAAACAAAATATATCACGCTCTTAGCTCACTTGTATTCTTTCATGCACCTTCCTTAACCAAAACCTAGCTAACTCGAAAATAATGCCTTAAACGCACATCGGTAAAAATTCCTAGGTACCTAACTTGTCACGCACGCGCCATCTTCGCAACAATATCACACCTTACTTGACGCCCAAGTCACAAGTGAACCCATATACTATTTGACTATAAACTTATATTTACAAAGCAATGCTGTAAATGCATAATATACATTACTTTTTTTTTTTGTTTTATTTGGGAATAATAAAATTATCCATACATAAACATAATAGTAGTAATATCTTAAGTTTACCAAGTAAGAAGGTAGGAAGAAGACAGTTGGAGTGGTGTTGAATGCTGAAGCATAAGCAATGCCAATTAAGCACTACCAAACAGGTTTCACCGTTTGGGGCCACCTATACTTAGACTCGTGCTACTTTTACATGGGGGATCAACATTTTTTCTTATATTACCACTACCAGAACATTATTTATTAGCAACCTTCTTCTTGACGTCATTTCATTTTTTGGTCAAATTAACCCAAAATAAAAATTTCGCTCTTTTTTATCTAATGTATGATTAACTATAAAAGTTGATAAATTACGTACTTTGTTAAGATCAATCACTAGAAAAACACCAAAAAAATTATATCTTAAGAATATAAAAATCTTGTACCTCATCCATTCTAAAATAAATGAAACAGGGAACTGGGATTAAGGAGAGGGAGAGATAGCTTTAAATAAAAAATAATGTGATGAAGAAAATATATAGAATAATTAATGTCAAATAAAGTAACGCTTTATTTATTTTGAAATATATAGAATAATAAATCTCTATTATATAAGGCAACTCTTGAGGATTTTGGTGTCCACTTGAGTTGCCCAAAGTACCCCCAACTATAAACAAAAATTACAGTTGCAACCATTTAATAAACTTAAAAAACAAAAGTAAAATAAGGAAAAAAAAGGGGGGAAAAGAATCCTAACATTTGCGTTAAAAATGTATTGTACCAGCTATCTTTACTTCACCGTTTCACCTTTTCCAAATTTTTTTTTTAATGCACATAATTAATTGTGAAACAGCTTTTTCTACTTCTTCGCCTTTCTCCTCTTCTCCTTCCTCTTATTTCAAAATCTCTCATGAATGAGGATAAAATTGAAAATATCCACAAAATTACGCATACGTCAATTATCGCACGCATCACGCGCAAAAATACTAGTGTTAAAATAAAAAGAACGCTTTATTTATTTTAAATAACGTATGATAGTAGGTGTTTTATTTATATTAGAATGGAGGAAGTATATCTAAAAAAAAAAATCAAGTTTGAGATGATCTAATTAATGAATGCTTTGTTAAAATCATGAATATTTCCTTTAATTTTTGGTTAATGTTGTGAAGGTTTTTGTCAAATTAAGATGAGTTTCTTCTAAATCAAGCTAACATCCTACTAATCACTTCAGCAAATCTATCAAATCAAAGGAGTTATGATCCATTAAATTGGTAAATCCTCTAATTTATGAGATCGATCTCTATATATTAAAATGGAATAAATTTCTGTTTTTCTTAGGGAGGAATGAATTTCTTTTGAGTGTTCTCAAATATCCAAAAGTTTTAAATTGGAGGCCAAATCTGAAGTTCCAAAACGGAAAAAAAAAAATAAATTTCCTTTTTTCCCCACATTTCGGAAAACAAATCAACGGCTAGTGTACGGTAGCAGCAAGCAAAGAAGCAAACTCGGTCTTAATCTTATGAGTCAACTCACTCACTCTTCGCTCAGCTCAACAAATAATAACTACAGTCCTAGATTCTTATCGATGTTCTGACTGAAATCTCCCGACTTTTTAGAATTTACAGTAAAAATAAAAATGGGAAAGCCTAAAAATTGGAAGAGAGAGAAAGCTTACACGTGCAGGAAGAGGAGGTAGGCACGTGAGAGGAAGCAAAGGGCAAGAGACTAACAGAGGACCTTCTTTGTCTAGCCATCCTTTTCTTCCTCTGAATTTTATGTTCTCCAAAACACCCCAAAATCGCCCGAGTCGACTCACCCGAGTTACCGAGTCCAGCGTTCCCACTCGGTGAGTTACCGCTGTTAAAAACAACGACTCCATTATTTTGGGCAAATCCAAGCACCTCATTATTTTCTTATTTTCTCTCTCTCCTCCACCATCATCATCTCCTCTCACTTAGGGTTTGTTTT